>APFE030546961.1:42499-73395 GCA_000404065.3 Pinus taeda
CTGACTCACCCCCGTACAAACATCTATATATGGATCCCTCATCCCAGAGATCCAAAGGCTGGAATCTTGTATTTTGTAAGGAAGTGTTGTTGGTTTCTTGGTGGAATATCATAGTGTTGGGTGATCTATTCTTTTCATGAGGTGAAGAAGGGCTTTCATGCTGGGAGGATGACACTAGGTCAGGTCAATGGGTTGTAATCCTCTCTTCTACTCTTTCTATCAATAAAGCTATTTACGTTTTCCTCCACATTCTTGTATGTTTGATGATATATGCATTTGTGTGGTCAATATATATCTGGTCCTATATTGTTTATGATTGTAGATCATTGTACTTTGAAGGTATTATGCTGCTTTGACTTTACAGGTGCTATTTGAAACGAGGTAAGCAAGGAAGGAGTGGCAAAGATCTGTCAAAGGGGAGAACAAACAAGCAAGGAGCCAAGCAAAGACTGAGGTTGGTACTCTCTACTTCTCTCCCATCTACTTCTCATAAAGGAAAATGAAAGTAACTTTAGTTTGTTTGTTTCTAAGATAGCTACCCATCTTAGTGGGACTAGCAGCTCTGAATGGACACTAGGTTTCCCGATAACAAAATGGCAACTTTGCTGGGGAACGAATAGCTTGTTTTCTTGTCTATATTTGTTTGCTTTATAAACTACAGACGGAGCCTGAAGTTAAGCCAACTAGCCTTCGAACTGCATTTTCTATGCAAGTGCGAAGTAGATCAATGCTGCTTCAATCCATCTCTGGGTTTTGTTTATAAACTGAAAAATCGATTTGTAAACATCCTAATTTCCCTAGTGGTGGCTCAAGTAACCTCATTAGATCAGCGCCTATGATTTGCATTTATTGACTATCATTAGCTCGGCCTAAATCCCTGAACTAAGCTACAAACTGTGACCAAAAACCAAGTTGAAGTCTTGTCCTTGGACCATCGCACCTTCTCCTCTTGGAAAATCGCACCTCCCATGTGCAGTAGGTGAGATTCATCCCTCTTTCCCTTTGCTACAGGTGTGATGATCAGATAAGACTGTTTCTGCCTCCAAATTTTGGTTTTTTCTTCACTCTCTTCAGCTTTATTCAGGAATTTTGCTATCTGTGATCAGTATACCACTGTGGAAACTCCCTTCCTTTGCATTATTCAGCTTCCATTTTACAAAGAATTGTAAATGTTTTTATGTATTTTTCTCCATTTATAGTTCTCCTTTACAAATAAGTAGCTTAATCGAACTGTCGTCTTTTGATTCGAAACTATCACAAGTGACGTTTTCAGTCAAAGAAAATAATCCTACTCTTCTAGATGGTCGATTACACTGTTACTCTTGTATTTGATTTGAATTAATAATATTTCAAGTGTCGAAAGCAGTTTTCAATTCAAAATCGCAAAGTGTCATCATTTGTCTTCCTTTCGTCTTTTGAAGAGAAAATTGTTAGTACTGTCGCTTTGAAAAAATAATTCAGATTTGTACTTAGCATTCTTTTTGTCATTAACACATTAAGAAAGCGGAAAACAAATACATGCATGTGCATTTGCATTTAGACTGCTTGTTGATTTTGATTTAGGACAGTGCATCTAGTGTGTACTCTCTGCTCTATGTTGAAACAATCTCGCTTCTCTTTCCTTAATAGCTAGGATTTTCATTGCAAAAAGAAGAATAGACTGTTTATCATCTTAGATTTCCTTTTAGGAATTGTATATCTACATCACGCGGTGAACCTTAAAGTAAAATTTCTTAAGAAAGATCGATTGTAAAATAAATTCAATGAACATAAAAATGCTTTGGAATATAACGCACAACCTTTAGAAGTTTAGGCTAGAGATGTATTTCGGTGTCGTAAAGCCTAGTAACTATTGCTTTCATCGTAGGTTGGGTGATTCCTCCTCTTTGAGATGACAAGTTCCAATACGAACTTGTGCTCCCACTTACCGTCGAGTATATATTGGGAGACCACAATAGGCTATATCCTTTATCCTTAGGAAGCCGTGTCTATTGCCCTATCAATGGCAATGCACTAAACACAACATTCGGGAAGATTGACTGTCGTACTGTAAAAAGTATTCTACGGTTTTTTAGTTGGTTTGGTAATCCCTCTGTCTAGATTTCCAGAGTAGTCTCTTTCATTCCTTTTCAGACTCCTTAAAAGAAAAGGTCCATCTGATCACTTGTCACTTCAGGCTCATTAAAAATCGAAGGCGACTAATCATCTTCAGCATTTTCTTGCTCTAAAATTGAAAAAGCAAGTTGTTCAAAGTGTCATAAATTTAATTTTAATCGACAAGTCATTGTTCCCTCGTTGGTCTTAGGTGAGAAAATGGAGTCCACCAACCAAGAATTCCCCTTAAGGGGAAATCCTATCCTTTCTCTTTGGGGAGATGTGGGTTGCACCTCATATGGCCACATTGTCCCTTCCAGGACTGACAATTGGCTTGCCAGTATGGCTCTTCTCGACCTCTGTCATTCAAAGCACCATGATTCATCAGCAATCAAATCAGCAACTAGATGATACTAGAGTTACCCCCCAACCTTCTGCTTCGTTTGTTTCTCCCTCCCCTCCTTCCTCTTCACTTGGTGAAGCTCGTAAAGCTAAAAACCAAGTAACTGAGAAGAAGAAGAAAGGGAAGGAGAAGGAGAAGAAGAAGAAGGAGCCAAAGGCAAAAAGGGGATACCATGCATCATCTAGCAAAAATCCACACATTGCACCATCCAAACCCAAATCTCCATGTGTCATTTGCAAAGGAGACCACTATCATTGAGATTGTCCTTGCATCCCTCGGATCTTAAGGGACTGGTCTCCTCGTTTGCACAATCTGGTGTCATTAACCTCTGAAGATCATGTTGAGAGTACATCGTCAACTAGTGAAAAAGAAGTCTCTGAGCAGAGAGGAAAATATAAATTTCCTTGTAGAGTGTGTGAAGGCGATCATGTCATCCACTGTTGTCCCTTCGTGGACGAAGCTAAAAGAGTCTTAGATAACCGTCCTGCTTCACCGCTATGGCTTCCTCTTGGATACAAGAAACTCTTTCCGAGTCCATCGCTAGTTGAAAATTCAACTGACACAACTTTGTGGTCGGTCGAAGCATCTATCATTGAAGATAAACCCTTTGAGTCCACACCGGACCAAAGTCATCAGGTCGAGATGGCAGTCGACCCAATCTTGTCTTCGGAAGGTCCATCTTCAGATGATACAATCACCGAAGAGAATGAGAACGACACTGTTCAAATTCTTTTCGTAAACACAGATTCCGATGAACATGGGGGCAATCTACCCGTTCCTTTACCACAAGAAGGAATTTCGTCAGAGTCGTATCCGGCCGTTCATTTGGTCCCACCTTCGAGCAACCTAGTCGTTTCCTTCGACAAGAATCTACTAGGCAGACCTCGTCTACTGTCTAATGTACCATTCTGAATCATTGTGCAAGCTTACAAAATGGTCATGGTCGGTACTATCATAGATGAAGGGGCTTCTGTGAGTATCCTTTCTTCAACTGCTTGGAAAGCGATTGGTTCACCATCTCTTCTGCCTGAGATGAGAAATCTGACAGGCTTTGACAAAGGAACTAGTTGACCGTTAGGGATCCTTCCAAATTTGCCTATAATTTTGAGAGGGAAAACCATTTATCTGAACGTAATGGTATTCCAAGGACCTTTAGATTACAATCTACTCCTTAGGCGTGACTACATTTATAGCATGGGAGCCATTGTCTCCTCACTCTTTTGAGTAATGTGTTTTCTACATGAAGGCAGAGTGGTCTAGCTCGTAGACCAGCTTTCATTCCCCGGCTCACACATGGCTAATAGTCAAATGCCATCCCTAACTGGTCTTTTCACGCAAGGAATGTCTCATCAATCTCCAGTCCATCCACCTGATGAGCACAAGTAATTCAGTGATTTTGAGGGGCATGCACCCTGGTCTGCTTCAGCAGAAAAACTTCGAGTATAGAGTAGGTTTCCGCAGAGGATATATGACTAGTTTAACACACCCGTCCATTTAGGAAAATGGGATTAGACTGGCATAAGATACTTCCATTAGAAGGTATGCCTTTCTTGATAGAACAAATGTTTTGTCTGCAAATTGAAGGGTAACGTGGAAACTCTACTTCACTATGCTCGGGGGCATGCAAACCTTTTCGCATGAAAGTGAAAAGCGACCATTTATTTTCTTAGTTTGTAGGTTCTTAACCCTTTAAACTCGTAGGATTGGTCGTTCCTAGCTTACATAAAGAAAGGATTCAGAGCAAAGTTTTGAATGGTGCAAGCTCCCTAAAAATTGAACCTATCAATGAGACATCCTTATTATACGACTGGCACGAGCAGTTTTATGCAAATTTCAAGCTTGTTAAAAATTAAACCTAAGCAATGAGCATATGTTTCGCCAGATTTTAAGCTCAATAAAAAATGAACCAATCTCTGGTAAATAACCATTGTGAATGCATTATCATTAGCTTTTGAGCCTTGATCGTGTTCTTACCATCACCTCCACTCTGTTTTAGCCGATCATACGTCTCCATTTGATTGTTTACCCTTTTGAGGAACAGTTGCGATGAGTGATTCTATTAGCCATCCTCTTAATAGTGGCATGATTGGAAAATTCTGAACTTTACCTGGAACCAGCAACTACCCGAAAATATCACTCATTCCTCAAAAAATGAGTCTCCTTTAAGCTCTTTTCATCTGACTCGTAAAATATGAAAAGATTGTCGAGCAATTGGCCTCTCCAGCTCGTTAAAGCTATCAGAAGTGCTATCCCTCCTCTAGATTTAATGTTTTGGACCTGAGGGATCATTACACAAAAAAGATCCGAGTGTTTTCTTTTCGGCTCGTTAAAACTATCGAAATTCAACCCTTCGTATTTTATAATTTTTTTTTCGAACTTAAGGGATATATGACGAAAAGGATTACTGGAGTTTCCTTTCCATCCTTTTCAGACTCTCTAAAATTAAAAGGACCGAGTTATCTTTTGTTGTAAACTCGTTAAACAATAGCGACAAACTGTCCATGCAGACAAGAATGAGTTCACTGTCGCCTAGACTCGTTAAAACATAGCGACGGGTTTGCCGAAGGGCAAAATATAGAACAAGCATATGTTAATCCTCCTTCAAGCTTGACAAAATAAAGAGTATGGTCACATTACTGGGGAAAATTGGAAGAAAAACCTAAAGAAACTTTATTGGTAGCAAAAGTCGCTCTTACATGACACTTCACTCCATCAACATGATTAAGTCGGGTGGGTGATTCCGTTCAAACGCTAATATTACAATTGGTCCACATAACCATCCATTTTGGGGTTAACGTACCAATCCATTTCAATCTCGCCTATATGTTCAAGAGAAGTGCTCAGAGAATTCACCAACCCAGCTTGTGTCTCATCCGCTGCAATACCTTCACCCTTCATTCTTTCATGACCGCCACCCTAAACCCTGTATCATCAGATCGTTTTCACCTCCACAAAATCATTTGCTCCATTCTGTGTCATAGATGTAGGATTCATTAAGGCCCTCCTACGACAGGTCACTTCTTGTCGTCGACAGCTCATTATCCAAGCAGTCAACCTAGGAACAACCCTTTCAGTACTTTGAAGCTTGCATGCCTTAAGGGCAAGTTTCTCACTTCCGGCGAAAAGTTTACATCAATGGCCTTTGACCGAAATATTTTGTGTGGTGTTCGACACCAAGTCCCATTTTCACACCACGTGAATTGTATTGTCATACCTTGAGGGTCATCATCATTATCAGTGATTCCTCTCGCACCTGTTAACAGCGTACATCATTGGCTGGTAATCAAGCAATGTCTTTCCATGTTCGACTCTAGAACATCTTTTCACATGGATCGACTTGTACTACGGACGAAGATTGAACGTGTTTGAAGACCCCGGATCTAGTTTTATCCATCCGGGCTACGATATATTCAGGAAAATAAAGACATCAAATGTACATCATTGTTGCACAGATGATCATCTAGATCAAAGGATGATGGCTCTATCAGAATCATCAGTCTGCCACATAGACGGTTGTCTGTTCTATGTACATGAAAATGAATTTATATAGTTGAGCATGGGAATGCCCACCTCAGCTAGATCATGAAAATATTATGAATATAATGTATTGTATTATATCTTATTACAGGTCGCCTTCCAGTTCGAAAAACCTCGGATCCTTATGATAAAGCATTTCACCCGACATCAAAAATATTTACCACCTCATGCTTTAGGGGGCAGTTGTTATAGACACATTTGGGCACTGCAACCCCAATCATATATGTTCATGAACCAAGGACTTCTGAGTCCCTAAAAGTGTTGTTTCATACCCTAAAGGAACAAGGTCAGCTGATTACATCATCTCCCAGAAGTTCTCCAAGGAAAACTGCTCAGAACTGGTCAAAATTGGACCATACAGATTGCTCAGTGCTAAGGTTGCGGTGCATCTCACTTGCCACATGTGAAAAGTGTGATGCATACTGAAAAGCCCTTCTGTAGGGTGCGATGGATGAGAGTAGACAAATGGCAGAGACAGTTTGCAAGGTGGACGATCATGGAATCTTCCAGAAACTTCTCCTGTGACACTTGCCTCTCTAAATTCACCCAGGGATGAGTAAGAGATCATGAATCTCCAAGTGGAACCAAGAACTATCAGAGAGAGGACACTAATCAAAATCCCAGAAACTGACTCACCCCCCTACGAACATCTATATATGGATCCCTCATCCCAGAGATCCAAAGGCTGGAATCTTGTATTTTGTAAGGAAGTGTTGTTGGTTTCTTGGTGGAATATCATAGTGTTGGGTGATCTAAGCTTTTCATGAGGTGAAGAAGGGCTTTCATGCTGGGAGGATGACGCTCGGTCAGATCAATGGGTTGTAATCCTCTCTTCTACTCTTTCTATCAATAAAACTATTCAAGTTTTCCTCCACATTCTTGTATGTTTGATGATATATGCATTTGTGTAGTCAATATATATCTGGTCCTATATTGTTTATGATTGTAGATCTCTGTACTTTGAAGGTATTATGCTGCTTTGACTTTACAGGTGCTCTTTGAAATGGGGTAAGAAAGAAAGGAGCGGCAAAGATCTGTCAAAGGGGAGAAGAAACAAGCAAGGAGCCAAGCAAAGACTGAGGTTGGTACTCTCTGCTTCTCTCCCATCTACTTCTCATAAAGGAAAATGAAAGTAACTTTAGTTTTTTTGTTTCTAAGATAGCTACCTGTCTTAGTGGGACTAGCAGCTCTGAATGGACACTAGATTTCCCGATAACAGAGATAAGAGTGAGTTATATTTGAGTTGTAATTAGTTAACTCAGTTTACTGAGTTAAGTCAAGTTAAATTAGTTCCAAACTATTGGAAGAACTAATAGAGAGTTAATAGTCAGTTGATGCATGCATGCACTCAACTAGTTTACTCCAGTTAACTAAATATTCTCTCATCAGAAACTCATGCATGTCTATTCAGAGAAAGACACAGTTGAGATTAAAGTAAAGGATAATGTACTATCAGTTTCATGTGTTTTCTTATAAAGAAAACTCATGCCTGCAGAAGGAAATAATTCCTTGAGGATTCCGCAGTTCTGATAGTGTGTGAGAGTAGTGTTCCACTTGGTTAGGTGCAAATCATCCACCAGGAACATCACAAGGAAACAGGAGCTTGGAGGGCAGAGAGGAAGGTTTGTGAGAATCCAAGATTTCCTGTGAGCATCTGTGAGGATTATACTAAGAGCCAGCTAGCTGTGAGAGCTAAGGCGTTGTATAATTCCTATGTATTTCCACCTTGTATGATAATACAAATAGTGGGGATTTTAGTTGAGGCTTTCCCCAAAGTATTCTCATGTGTATTGTGCAATTGATTCTTCTTCTTCTGGTTATATGTGTTCAACTCAATATTAAGATTCCGCAAATTGATAGTAGAAGTAGGTTATAGTATTCTGCTTTGGTTATATTACATTATCAGGTTAATCTACAGCCAGATTTTCTACATGGTCTTAGAGCGAGATTTGTAGAGAGTTACAAAATTTATACATGGTATCAAAGCCAAGTTTATCAGAGATTTGAACAGTATACTGAGAAGAGAATTCGAAGTTTGAATTTCGTGGTTGCAGGTGCAAACCAAATTCTTATCATACTTCAAGGTTGGCCAATGGCATTCTATGGCTTGAGACACGAGTATGCCTTGGAAGGTAGCTCGAATTACATAGTAGGGAAAGATAGAATGGATGTTGTATTAGAAGACAATGGCATGAAGGATTTCATTGATCAAGAAATCCCAAAGCCAACTTCAACTAATGCAAAAGAGTTGGTTGAGTGGAAGAAGTGTGTGGTGAAGGCGAGAAAGATCATCCTTAAGGGAGTTTAAGACCATATTGTCTCGAGTCTCCATGGAAAGGATACTCCATTTTCAATGTGGAAGACATTGAAGGACCTCTACCAGAACAGTAGTGACTAGAGGAAATTGGCACTCAAGGATAAGCTTCGAAGAATCAAGATGGAGAAGGGTGATACTATTTCCACATATCTAAACAAGCTCACCACCTATAGAGATGAGATTGGAAGTGTGGTAATAACTACTGTCGATGATGATATAGTGAGCCTTGCTCTCCTTATCCTTCCAAAGAGCTGGAATATCTATCAGGACTCTGTGAATGGAAGGGAGAAACTATCAGATTAGGAATGACTGTGCTTGGATCTCATGTAGGAGGAGATCAGGAGGAGCACATGAGATGGTTCTTCATCTAGGGATGATGATGAAGCAAATCTCGCCTTAGCACATAAGGCAAGGAAAGGGAAGGGGAAGGCTTCTCATTCAAAATCGAATTCTTCTCATGGAGGGAAGAATGGTGACAAGTCTAAAGTAAGATGCTTTAGTTGTCACGAGCTGGGACATCATGCAACTAATTGCCCATCGAAGAAGTCTAAGAAGGGATCCTCGGAAGGATCATAAGGTGAGGCATTAGCCTCTCAGGTCAAAATGGACTTTACCCTCATCTCATGTATGGTGTCATCAATGATGGGTTGTGTTTGGTATCTTGATAATGGAGCCTCATTCCACATGATTGACGATAAAAGTTTATTCAGTGCCTTGGAGGAGAAAGACCTTAGGATGCGCATAGAGATGGGTGATGACGAAAAGTATAGTGTTTCAGGAGGGGGCACGGTTTCTTTTCAAAGGAAGCATGGAGCTCCTATCACCTTGATAGATGTAAAGTATGTGCCTGGACTAAAGAAGAACTTGGTATCGGTTGCGATGTTGGAGGAAAAAGGCTACGATGTTGTCTTCAGTAAAGGAAAGGCGTTCCTAAGACACATAGTCACAGGTCAGACTAAGAGGATAGGGATTCAGGTGAAGAATCTCTATAAACTAGAGGTAGATGATTGTGCAGCATTGAGTATGAAAGTAGAATTGGTGCAAAGCCAAGACATTGGTGAGTTGTGGCATAGGCAGTTGGGCCATTTGCGTCATGGGTCTTTGAAGATAATGTAGTAGATATCTACAAGACTTCCCAAAGGTAAAATTGAGTAATTTGGCACATGAAAAGGTTGTACCTTTGGAAAGTACACTAAGTCTTTCTTTCATGATCAAGATATTCGAGCAGAGGCTATCTTAGAGTGAGTTCATACTGATGTGTGTGGACCATTCTCAACGGAATCCACAGCGAAGCAAAGTTATTATGTGATTTTCATTGATGATTATTCTCGTAAATGCTGGATTTATTTCATGCAGAAGAAGGACTAAACCTTCTCAAAGTTTTGTGAGTTCAAAGCTTTGGTCGAGAAAGAGTCAGGGAAGAAGATCAAGGCCTTGAGAAGTGACAACGGTGGAGAATATGTCTATCAATAGTTTAAGGACTTCTGTGCAATGGAAGGAATTAAACAGGAGTTGACGGAACCTCGTAATGCATAGTAGAATGGGATGGCCGAGAGGAAGAACAGAACTATTGTAGGGGCAGCACAGGTGATGCTACATGACCAAGGCCTACCATTTCACTTGTGGGCTGAGGCATGCAACACAGTGATCTATTTTCATAATAGAAGCTCGCATTTCATACTTGGGATGAAGACACCAGAGGAATCTTTCTCTAGTAAGAGACCAAATGTAGGTCACTTCAGGATCTTTGACTCATCGGTATATTGCTATGAGACAAAGGATGCACGAAATAACCTTGAGCTGAAAGCAAAGTTGGGGATACTTGTGGGGTACACTGATACACCTCACAACTATCGAGTGTACTTGTCTACCAGTCAGAGGACAGTGATTCACAGAGATCTCTAGTTTGATGAGTAGAAGGCCATGCGAGTTTCCCTTGAGAGGGACCTCCAACTACAGGTTGTGGAGGAACTGTTAGTTCCTAAGGAGGAGGAGCCTCAGACTGATATGGAATAGATGCATGCACAGGTTTCAGGAGTGGAGACATCCACTCAAGCAGAGTCTTCCAGAAATGGATGGAAGTGCACAAGAGAAGCTAACAGATTGTTGAAGGATGCAGAGAGAATGTGGGAGCACCATCTTCTCAGCGCAGACAGAGGAGGTCACCTGAGATGTACACTGGATACATGGCCCTTGATGGGGAATGTGTTGAGACCGACCCATCTTCCTTTGAGGAAGCAATATAACAACTAATTTGGGTTGATGCTATGGTGGAGGAGTATGACTCCATAGTTCGTAACAGTGTTTGGGACATGGTTTCGAGACCGGAGAACAAATCATTTGTGAGTTCCCGTTGGCTTTATAAGGTAAAGTAAGTTGCTGATGGAAGTGTGGAGAAGCATAAGGCAAGATTTATTTCTCGTGGATTTTCCCAGATCGAGGAGGATCATGTTGCTGCAGTGTTATTTCGACAGAGGAGCAAGATGCTGACATTTTGACAAAGGCAATGTCAAAGTGTAAATTTTAGTTCCATAGAGACAAGATCGGGGTGGCAGATAATCCCTTTCTTGTTGAGAGGGAGTGTTGAAATGTGGCAACAAGAATATTCCAGTTTAATTTGTCCTTGAATTAAATTGTGAATTAAAATCGAATTTAGTCTTAACATCTACTTGGAAATAATTGATTAATTCATTTTGAATTAATTAGTTGGAGAAATTCAAGTTAAAAGTATTTTTGAAGTCATGCAAGAGTTATCCCTATAATATAGGAGATAAGAGAGTTATATTTGAGTTGTAATTAGTTAACTCGGTTTACTGAGTTAAGTCCAGTTAAATTAGTTCCAAACTATTTGAGGAACTAATAGAGAGTTAACAACCAGTTGATGCATGCATGCACTCAACTAGTGTACTCTAGTTAACTGAAGATTCTCTCATCAGAAACTCATGCATGTCTATTTTGAGAAAGACCCGACTGAGATTAAAGTCAAGAACAATGTATTATCATTTTCATGTGTTTTCTTATAAAGAAAACTCATGCATGCAGAAGGAAATAATTCCTTGAGGATTGTGTAGTTCTGACAGTGTGTGAGAGCAGTGTTCCACTTAGTGAGGTGAGAATCATCCACTAGGAACAACGCAAGGAAATAGGAGCTTGGAGGGCAGAGAGGAAGGCTTGTGAGAAGCCAAGATTGCCTGTGAGCATCTGTGAGGATTGTACTGAGAGCTGGCTAGATGTGAGAGCTAAGGCTTTATATAATTCCTATGTATTTCCACTTTGTATGATAATACAGATAGTGGGGTTTTTAGCTAAGGCTTTCCCAAAGTATTCTCATGTGTATTGTGCAATTTATTCTTCTTCTTTTGGTTATATGTGTTCACCTCGATCTTTAAGCTTCCCAAATTGATAGTAGAAGTAGGTTACAGTATTCTGCTTTGGTTATATTGCATTATCGAGTTAATCTACTGTCAGATTTTCTACATGAAATTCAATAATCAGAGTATGTATGAAAGGCTTTTTGGCAGAAGCATATTAGAAGCCAGTTATAGGTATGTATTGCTTGTTTTAGACTAAATAAGCGATCTATAAAGTGAAAAGATTCTATCATTTTGTTATATAGCAAGCCAAAGTCCATTTTTGAATGTAGAGAAAAATATAAGGCTTCCATATTATGGGTAATAAAAATGTTTTGTGAATAACATCTTGGACGTTGTCTCATGAAATTAAGATATTTTGCTTACCAAAATTTTCATCAATAAACATAGAAGACTCTTAAAAGGGGTAAGTGGTGTTATTCATGGTGTATTGAAGTAGGCGACAACAGATGTGAGTAAAGGCGGACAGAGGATGCAAACCATCCATTGTTTTGATTTTGTCATGAATTTTCAACTTTTGTTCTGATTTTGTTATGAATTCTCAACTTTTAAGCTTGGTTATCTTTAACATCCTTGTCTCTTCCATTGATTTCTTTCATTTGATGACAGGGAATTCCATTTTTGGTCAACAATTAATAAGATGAAATTCAATGTACATTTTTCCCCTACTTCGAAGAGACACTCAGTACAATGGCAATTCATCTTATTCAGTATTGATTAGAAAACCTGTTTTCAAAACAGTGCCCAAAGCATTTGAAAACAGAAATAGAAATTCAAATTATGAGATTATATCACAGTCTCAAGTGATGCGTCATGTTAAACCTTAAGATTTGTTAAAAAATTGTCTCGAGAGGTAGAATTACAGAGGTAGAAGCCACCTAAAACGCAATACAAAATGTTCTAGATAAGTCACAATGGTTTGATTTTCTACCTGCAATGAGCACCTGCCCAACAAATTCCCCAAACCAAAACAAAACTCAAATACAAGCAATGTTCTATATAATAAAGCCCCCCTTGATATTAACTTTCACCAAAGGAGCCAAATTATTTCAAAGTTTATTAGTCAAGAGATTCATTTTTTTGTGCATGCTATGGAGGTGAGGCCTAGGTCGTATTTTATAGTTTATTTCTTAACTAGAAGGGGCTTCAAGGAGATGAATGTTGGAGGAATTTTAAGGAGGGAGTTTCATGTTTATCTTTAGCTACATACAGTTAAGATGGAAATAGAAAATGGTGTAACACCTTATCTCATTATTTTATAATTTTAGTAAGAAAAACCTTTAGCTAAAATTGCGGGACAACCTAGTAGGAGGAATCAATTGTCTCTATTTAGTCAATCAAGGCAAGGTGGAAGTTACTTCTCTAGGCTTAGGATTTCTAAGGGATCAAACTACTAGTAGGAAATATGAAGTTGTAATAGCCATATGGATACTTATATCTAAAAATATCGAAAGAATTCAATTTGGTTCTTGTACTCCAACAAAATTTGTCATTTAGTCTTACATTGAATTTGCGAAAAAAATCATCTGCAAGAATGACATATTTGTGACATGTCCGAAAATAAATTATCTTACAAAAGAAAGACAATAGAAGAAGTCACAGTTAGTGGAGATCTATATAAAATTTTGACATTTAATATTGATTATGCGATCTCGGAGGACTTGATGGAAATGAAAGGAAAAAATTAGTCGTTCAAGTCATCTGTTGAATGTGGGGAAAATATTTACTCTTAAAAATTTGTAATTGGCAAGGTGGCCTTTAAAATGTCCTTAACGAGCAAGAGCTTCTGTGGTAGCACGCGAATATATAAAATGAGTTAAAAGTGGAGGGCTTATGAGCAGGAAAAAATATTTAGACGAGGAAATTATTGAAGCAGCAGTTGATCAAGACAATTTCAAGGTAGATTTAGGAGTAGTCTAGCCAAGTGGAGGGTAAGTGTTTTCAATGGTGCTAAATCATCAATGTCTCTATAGACTCTGCTCATTGTGATGGTAAGAAGAATGATATGAGACATAACCCAAGAATTGAGCCCCCTTCACTTGTGTAACAAAATTTCTTTTGAAAGAACAAAACATTATTTTCCTTTGTCCTCGTTTCAAACCATCAACCATGGAGGGATGGAGCTTTGCAAACTAGCCATGGAAAATAGGAACAGTTCCTTCTTTACAAAGTTGTTGTATTTGACAAGCTTGTCAATCTGGTCCAAATAAGTTCCCAGCCCAAAATGTCAGCCACTTTATGGTCCATCCTGATGCTAATCGATCCAAAAAATTTCTCCATGATTCATACTCAGGCATGGTATAGAAAGAAAATACTCGCCCATCTTTATGGGTTTCCTTTACAATAGGGGTAATGAATTCAACAAGAAATGAGGGAGTATTGAGTAGGGATGGCTAGAAAGAGTGTATGAAGTTGATCAATAATCCTTTGATGTGTGAACCATCATGAGCTTGATCTTCCATAATCATAATATGGTCATATCTCAGGGATTTGATATTGCCATATTCCTTTCCATGTTGCAGAACAAGGATTTGCTTGATATGTTGAATATTAGCATTTTCCGTGATCTATTTATTGTTGGTTTCCCTTACATTCAACAACTTACCTCTGGAAGGAAATACACCATAGTTATTTTGACCAACAATAGTCCACCCTATCATCGTAAGGGCCTTAGCTGACTCTCACTTTGTTAAAATTAGAGTACATTTCTTAGAATTCATGCTCCCTGTATCATTTACATCATTAAGCTTGTACCACTGGTTTGAGATAGATGGCCTAATAAATGCATAGAAATGCCTATCCAAAATACCCTTGTGGGCCAATGTACTGTGAAGAATGTGAAATTTACATACACTTTTGTTTGCATCTAAAGGAAGATATTTTCCATGAATTTTCCTAGTTGTTACCTCCCCAGAGTAGGAAATAGCAAATAGGTTCACCATATTGTCCATAAGAATCATAGAGAATAGTAGTACAGATCGGGATGCTAGAACTGTTTGATATGTGGGGCCCATCATTTTTACTAGCCAAATTTAGAGAGTTTTCACTATCTGGTACAACAAGATGTTGTTTTATGGTGTCCCCTTCCTTGATAAGACCATCTTGTTCTCTAAAATTTAGCCAACTTCGTTCTCCTTTATTGGTAATAAAATTACTTTCAGCACTCCTAACACTAGCTATGCTTTCGTCTTTTGGATTTTCCTTCTTTTATGGAGGACACAACCATGTCCATGATTTTTCCGTTGCTTCAGTTTCTCTTCTACTTTGCTTAGCAGTCTTGGAATTGTTTACTATCTTAAGAGAAGATGATAAAGGGTATCTTAGGAGTCATTATTTAGCACTCCTAAAGCTTATCAAAGCCATGGAAAATCATACTCAAGCATCTATTATTGGAAGTATCTTCTAAGCTAGGATCAATTTTTTTTCCTTAACTATCACAATGGATAAAAAAATCAGTTAGGAACTTCAGCCTCTTTCTTAGCCTCAGAGCTAGTTGTTGCGGAGCTAGTGAGAGACTAGAAGAAGAACCTTTTGCCTTTTCTTCTGTTGCTTCCATTTTCAATATTATTTTTATGAAGTTCAGCATTCAGAGATGTTGTTGCTACTTCCAAATCACACCTTTCTAAAAAACTACTTGCCACTCCACGATGGGTGGTGACTAGAGACAACAAGCACAACCTCAAGACAAATTTGGCAGGGACCACATTCCTAGCCAAATATACTGAATGAATGAAATTTCCTAACAAGACAGGAAGACATGGACTGTGATAAAGTTATAGCCTCGTAGTCACACATTAATAAACAGACTCATAATGCTAATTGGCACCATGTCAAGCATGAATATTCTGATTTTTTATGTCTTTGGCCCATGTTATTTTATTTAGATTCATAATGTTGTTGGAATTTATGGCTACTAATATACAAACAAGTAACATCTTTTGAATGAATGTTCCATATGAAACACCATAAAATTCTAGTGACATTTGAAAGGAGAAAGGAAAGAAGAATGGAATGGTTTATGACTATTCAATTGATTAGTAGTTAGTGGAATAAATTAGGAATAGATAACTGATTTTTTCAATTATATATCATTGAAAAACATGATGAGTATTAAGAAATAGATAAATGTCTACTTGTTTAACATGAATTTATTGTTATCTTATTTTCTAGGTTTTTGAAGTATAAAAAATGGTGCAAAAGTGGCGTTTATGTATTGAAGTGTCCCGCTTTCCAAATCCAGGTCGAGCAGTTTTTAAATTTGTCCTTTACAATATGGAAAAAAATCATTTACTTCATGGAAGAGAGAAGTGCCTGGAATGATGACAAACAATGAGGCATACTACATTGCCCTCATTGAAGGGATAAAAGAGGCAAAACGACATGATGTCAATGATATTGAAGCCTTCACCAACTTGGAGCTGATATGTAATAAGATGAAGGACATCTATCGGGTTCAGAAGGACAATTTAAAAATCCTTTATAAGGAAGCAATAAATTGGAGTTGTCAATTTCAATATTTTACCATCAATCGCACTGCAGACATTGAAAAGATGTCCAATGATATAATGTCCAGAGCATTATTAAGCACATATGTAGATGTCAAATATGACATAGGATCACCATCGACTGCAACAGAAATCATTGATCGCCATCAATATAGATCCCTTGTATGCAAATGGGTTGCTGTTATCATTTTTCTTGGGTCTATCATAGCATGGTTCTTTCACTAAAGAAGAACATTTTAATATTTTATTTTTCCCCAACTTGCAACAATTACGGTTTTTTTGTATGGGAGACAAATTTATGGACAAATGTAATATATTCCATGTATATGGACAAATGTATTTTGAGAAAAGTAATTGGTTCATGGTTTTCTGATTATCATTAATACATTATGGTGTTGTCTAATTGACTTTTATCTTTTACATTTTTGGCTGAAATCTTGCGATTTGTTTTTGAAGTCAAATAATTATTTGATTTATATTTGTATAAAAATATAAAACTATTGTTGGTAGATTTCCCCTATAGCTTCATGGATATTTGTTAATCAATTCATATTTCAAAAATAGTTAATAACATCCAACCTCAGGTATGGCATCTTCCTCCCTCTTGAAACTGATTCAAGTTTTTATTATGCCCTTTATAATGATAATAGGGTTGGCAGCAATCAAGAAATAATGAATTAAATCATGAATGCATGCTTGTTGGTCACATCAACTTCTGTAAAAATTACCGAAATTTATTTTCCGATACTCACATTTTGGTGTGAAAAATGTCTTCTTTTGAGTGTCTCTTAAAGTCTCAGACTTGCGCTTAATACACGTAGCTGGTAAAGTTCCATGTGACACGCCAAAACCAAAGTCAAGGAAAGTCCATAATTATAGGCCCTAACCAATATTACATCATAAAAATTGGTATCAGATCGTAAGGTGGGAACTCCATCCTTGTCATTATGTTGGTGGCTTCTCCATTGCTTGTTTTTTTGGCTGAGTCTTTGGAGCACTAAACTCGTAGTGATTATTCTCTTTTTTCTTCTCACTCTTATAAATTATCGATGGATATTTGTTTAGCTTATCATTTGGAGGTTAGGCTAGAGGATGAGGCCACCTATGATGATTCTAGGTCTATAAAATGATCTACAACCCAACAAAAGTCACTAATGACAAGAGCTTAGTTAAATAATATATTATTTCCTATTTTTTAGATGAATAAAAATTTTGAGTTCGCATAAGCTGCCAGGTTTAGTGGAAATCCACAGATTAGGGTAATTTATCTCCAATTAAGAGATTCCTTTTATGGGATTTGGATGTGAAGTAAGTGACCACACAAGGTCAATACCTCTTTCTATGCAGAGTTGGGGATTTGGTATAATCAAAATATATGTTTTCACAACTCAAGCCGATTATCAAAAGTCATTTACCGTGGGGGATGCCATGGTGGATTATATGGAGGTTTGATTTATAACCTTACAATATTTCCATATAATATGGGCCATAAAGGTACATTTAATCTTAAAATTTTATGGGGTAATTCTCATTGATAAATGGTTGAAGGTTCAGTCCACAATAGAAATTTTTATTGTGTGAATGCAATTTCCTTCTTTTCCTTCTAGAGCACAAAAAATCTATTTAGCATAAAAGAAGGTTGGAGTCGGACTTTTGGGATACCCAAGCCACTCCATTCCTTCCATGTGTATTAAATGTTCTTGAATCTATGAAAAGTTGAAAACCATCCCCTCCTTCGAAGTTGGCTGAAAGAAGCAACCAAGGGCACCTACAATAAATAATAACATGTATGGGAGCCAACACTTAGTGAAGATCTGAAATTGTGTTGCTAAGGTCTTTGGATTATAAATCCATTTACAAAAAATATTTTCCTACATTTGGATAAGCATGTCCCATTATTCCTCAAGTTTTGCTTGAAAAGAGAGAGGAATGCCTAGGAATTTGAAAATCTAGCTTGACTTGAACCAAGCCCACCCTTATGTTTTAGTTTAATCTGGCATCATTTTGGCATGTGAGCTCTACCTGTAGCAATATATTTTCACTCATTAAATTTTTATAGCTTAGGGCCTTACAGAAAATGCCTAAGTAATCCATAGCACATTATCCATTGACTCTTGTTCTAGAACATTGATTTTTAGCCCATTCACAAGTTGAATTGGACATGATTTGTGCAGATGAATCCACTTTAATGAGAATTTGCTTGACCCTATGAGCTATCAGACATACATTGGCTTCTATTTGGAAAATTGATCATAAAAATCATTAACTCTAGTTTACACCCATTAAGAGAGAGACAAGGTTAGGTCTTGGTGAATAATATCTTAATAGCATTTAGAGAAATTGGCTCAAATGTAAGAGATAGAATAAATGGACACCCCACTATCTTGTAAGTTTTATTCAAAGTTGGTTTTGATGAATAGGATGTTATGGCTATAATGGATAGGCCATTCCATGTTGTGAAAAACTGGAATAATATTGTCGATGATGAATCTCCATTTGATGAAGCAATTCTTCCCAGGTTTGATAATAATCATGAGAATATGTTTGATTATGAGTGTTAAGATTTGGTAAGACTATTACATGAGACACTCAACATAGCGATAGGGTTCCATCTCATAGTCACTTTGGAATCATTGGCCTTGGTTATATACTTGATAATACCTTTAATGAAATTGGTTCTCAATTATTTCTTTGTAATGGATTCTTTGAAAACCTCTGCAAAATGTTTGGATTGACAAAGTTTTAGGTAGCACTATAGAATTCACATTGGAATCTATCTAATCCTAGGACTTACCATCATCGTTGGTCATGTTTGAGAGGGTATTAGATAGCTTACCTAAAGTCAAGACTTAGTCACACAATAATCTTTTCACTTTATAAAGTTTATGTGAGACAAATTCAAGATAGGTTGCATGGGCGTTCTTCACTTAGTCTTTTCAATTGAAAATTATTTTGTAGGGAGAAAAAATGTCAACATTTTCATGATGTTTGAGACTGTAGTATTGTAAAATTCACATTTTCATGTGTTGAAAGGCATTATTAGTTTAATTTTCATGACAATTCCCACAAACCATACAATCATTAGCTAACATCTGTCTCATGCCTCTTGAATTGGATGGCACCTGTGGGTTAAATGTGAGGAGTACTGCAAGATTTATTGTAGAATATATGGTGGTGATATATAATTACTAGTTTATTATTGTTTTTCTTCTAGGATCTATGATGGTGATATATAATTACCAGTTGCATATTTCGTTATAAAAAATTCAACACTTTAAAAAAAAAAGACTTTTGATGCTCATACAGTTTATGTTCAAATTTGGCAATTTGATATGATTGTGGTAAATATTTACAATGGAATGGAGTTGTGTAGGCTTCATTGCAAAGAAAATATATTTATAGTACATATTACCTCTCTTATTTACATAGACATTGCAATGATTTTCCTTTGATAGTTTGTGTTATGTCAACATGTGTGCCTCTATGATATTGTTGCACATAGACGACCCACACTCTTTTGATTTTCATGAATATCCAATTAAAGTTATTAAATAATATATAGATGGCTATACAATATTTGTAGGAACTAGATCGGGTGATTTAGCTTTCTTTGACATGAAGAGAGGTAAATCTGATTATATTTGAATCCAAGCTGAAATTTCACCTCCCATACATTTTCTTGGAAATCCAAATACATGTCTAGTTTTTGCAAATAATAAAAAATTCTTGATAAAAGCTCTAGCCAAATGTTGGGAATTGTTGCCACGGTATCCACAGTATGGTGCTTTTGAAGCTGCATGTTCATTGCATAAATCAAATTATGGTTGTAATACCTACTTGTCATAACCCCTTATATAAAATCTTGGAGGTTATTAGGTTCATGAATAGGATTCAAAACTATTTTGGGCCCAAATGAATAATAGTTGAAGTTGTTAATGAAAGATAGTTCCATACTAACTACATTGTATATTTTGAATTGAGATTAAAAATATAAACATGAAAACACCTTGACAAACTCTAGATTCTAGGACATGAGAGATAGTTGAAGTTATTAAAAGATCATGGTATTCTAACTACACTATGTATATGGTGAATGAATATTAAAAATATAAACAACCAAACGATGTGACAAACTCTAGGTACTAGTACTAGAGGCTCCATTGATTCTCTTGTTGACCCTTATAAATATCATCGCCCAAAGAAAATGCAATTTTTATAAAACCATTATCAATTCATCAAAGATATATAATTGAAAATCATGTCACATAGTTTCTGACCTCATCCAAATGGTGTAAAATGTAGACAAGAACCTATGTATTCTCTCTAGTCCCTAAAAGGAATTTTGTCAGGTAGTAGAACAAACTGAGGAATGATATGTGTTATCCTCTAGAATATCCCAAGGCTGAGAAAAGAGATCGACAAAGGTAACCTCAGAACACTTAGGGTTCAACAGCTAGCCCTACTAAACCAGAGAGGGCTCTCTCTATAAATCTCACAGCCAAGTATGACTATAGTGGGAAAATCTATATTATGCTAGGTCTATTTCAGCTCTAGGGTTTTGAAATTTAAGGTTTTGTTGGATTAGGAGTGAAAATTAGGGAATTAGGTCAAAATATCAAAGGTTTCAGTTGCAAGAGATATAGAGGAGCAAGGTAGGTATGCTTTTGTCATAATTTAAGAGTTGTTAGATGTAGTGTAGGGTGGAAAAGTAAATATTCAAAATGAGCATGGCAAGCATGAATTCACTTATCAAAAGACTAAGTACACAAAATGATATTACTAACAAAAACAAAGCTTAATTAAAAGAATTTTGCTTAAAAACTCTTAGGAAAATCATTGAAGAAGAAATATATGGAAAAGAGATTTGTATATCATTCATATAAAACTATAAAAAAGAGAAAACATTATGAAAAACTCACAACACAAGAATTCCTGAATAATAGTTGCAACTATCCTTTGATTTCCTGTAAAAAGTGATGAAGTACAAGCTACAAGAGTTCCACTTTCTGATGTCCAACCCTTTCTCTAACTTAGATTGGGTTACATATAGATCAAAATATCAGTTTTCCCCTCTTAGGGGTTGAATCCAACATACAAGGAACTTCTTACAAGAATATCTCGAACCATACCTAAGGCTAGGGAGGTTAGAAACCAACTCCCAATTTGGTGCAAAACTGATTCATTTGACCATAAGAACCTATACAAGCATGAATCTACTTAATTTTTACTTTGAAAAACATCATTACACCTGAATGCATCATCAAACCCCCTAAAATGACAAATTACATCAACAAAAGATGAATTGGACTGAGCAAACTGAGAAAAATGAGTTCCACGCAAAAACGTAGCGAATTGCTTGAAAACATAGCGTGCCTGGAGAAAATGTAGCGTGCTATTTGTAAGTTACTTTAGGAAGGGTTCCCGAGCTCCAAATCAAGATATGAAAAATGTTGGAGAAATCTCTGCTTGTCTACAACACCATAGAATATTCAAGCACTAAAAAATATTGTTTCTAGACCTCCAAAACCCGTTTATCCCACAACTACTCCAACAACGTAACGTGCCTCTGAAAAACATGGTAGAAAGGTCTTTTTTTTTTAATTTTTTTACTTTTTGACCTAGCAAAAGCTGTTGACATGGATGTCCAGTTACATAAATTTAATGTGAAGCTCACAAGGAATCTAAAAATGCAAAATTTTCATGATTTGGAGGCCTCCAAAAAAAACATATCATGGGACACACTACCTTTTCTGCCCAAAAACTATGTAAAATTTCCAAAATGCCCAAAACCTTCAAAAAAATCCAAAATTTATTCAAAGTATTTGAAATTTTTTCCTTGGATCTAGGTAATGATTCTTCAAGCTATGAGTGAACCCTCAGCCAACAACTCAAGCTTGCCCCCCTTGTTTTGTTGAATTAGGGTTTCCCTTAGTTTTCTCTTCAAGTTTTGAATTTTGAATTGGGAAACCTTGCTTCTAGTGTAATAATTTCTAGCCATGTGCCTTTGCAAGTTGGTGTCCTTGTTGGTCCTTTTAAGGAGATTCTCCAAGTGACAATTAACGTTATCCAACCAATAATCCCTATTTTACTCAAAACCTTGTTCAATGGATTTGTTAATGTCTTGTTGCTCCAAAGGTGTATGGCTCACTCATTTGGTCTCATTTCTTCTTCATGCACTTGGTTTTAGACCTCCTTGGCTTGACTTGAACTTCACTGTCCTCCATTTTCTATAAACCAATGGTTTTCTTACCTTTTCCTGGCTCATCCTCTACACCCATTCTAGGTTTTGACATTAGCATTTGATTCACTTTGAGTTGCATATTTTCCTACCACATAAATGAAATCATGATGTTGGCTTTAGCCAAATCATCCTTAAAACCTCTAATCTTAGCCTCCTTCTCTAGGACAAGTTGCTTCAATGATTTTCCATATTTTTCATGAATATTCTCATGGAATGATGTCTCATGGTGATGTGGAAATGCTTCCCTGTCAACTAAAGTAGGCTTGAATCTTTCCTCTTCTCTAGGAGAAAACACAAGCCTCTTCCCTCTGATGTAGGTCTGAGTGATTTCTGCCCTAGGTGTCCTCATCACTAAGACTTTGCTACATGAGCCAACCTCCCTTGGTTTGGATGATGTTGGTGGTGTACTGTGGCTAGTAGGCTGACTAGTAGAAGGCAGAAAAACTATGGACTGCATGAAGGTTTCCCAAGAGATGTTCATAGGTTCAAGATGGTGAAGGATAATGATTTTAAGTAAAGCATGGTGGTAGAGACTAGCTTGGTGATCACCCTTTCTATTTTGCATTTTCTTTTCCATCTTAACTAAAAATCTGTAGAGGTAGTGTTGTAGTGGCTGCAACACCCTCCAAAATTTTGGCCTGCATCCAATTTCGGAGCCTCCTTTAAGATTTTTAATTGATGATTGCATGCACTTGGGTTCACTCCATGAGCTCGTGCGAGTCTTCGCAGCCACCTTGATTGATCATTCCACTGACAACTTTTGCATGTTGATGTCAATGTCATGCTTGTGACCATGTTCTGGTCATATACAAGGTCTTCGCTTCATGTGTACATGTTTTGTTTGCTATGTAAACATCTGTTGCACTCACACACAGAGTCATATACACTTTCATGCAAGCGTTTTCACGGTCATCCAACGATCAATCACAAGTATCGCACTTATCGCTCACACCATCGATCAATCATGTTGAACATATGTGTCTGGATGGTTTGAGTCGTCTCATCATCAAGTCATTTAACTGTGTGTTTACAAGATCACGTATGCATATTTTCACTCGATCACACACTTAGTAATTTTGATGAAGTTCTGACAACCGGATTCCCCTCTAATAGTCAGACCTTCACCTCGCCATCGACTCAATTGAATGTCAGCCAGAACAACACAGAAGCACCAGGCAAGCCATTTCAAGTTGTGTTGCCTGCAAGTAGAACAATTAACCTTCCTGCTGGTCAACTAGAGAATTTGACCCAGTAGTCACCTCGTAACTGATTCCCCTAAAAAATTACGCAGAGGCTGTAGACCTTGCCTTCTCCGCTGACTAAGAAAATTGTGCAGACAAGCTGGGAAGACACCCAGTGCTCATCCATGTCTACCTCAGAAAATTGCGTAGTTTTTCCCAGCCAGCACTCCAGTTTGTCGACCGGCTGCTCAATCAGAAAACTGCACAGATTTTATGAGTAAGCCCTATGCTGCCCAGTAGTGTGCTCAACTCAGAAATTGCGCAAAGGTGATAAACAAGCCAGTCTCCCAGATCAGCACAGTTTTTCTCGCCAATAGCTCCCTACAACTGACTGCCAATTCCCTATAGGAATTGTGTAGTTTTTGCTACCAAGCTCCAGCAGCTAACTACTATTTCCCTCCAATAATTGTGTGGTTTTCGCTACCAAGATCTCAACAGCTAACTGCCAGTTCCCTCCAGGATTTGGTTTTTTTTGCCAAGGTCCTAGCAGCCAGCTGCTAGTTCCCTCTAAGAAGTGCGAAGTTTTGGCTACCAAGCTCCCACTTCCTGCTCCTTCCAAAAATTGTGCAGATTTTGTTTGCCCAACCTTCCCGCAGCCTGGAATGCTCCTCTCAAAAATTGTGCAGTTTTGTCCTCCAACTGAGCCAGACTCCATGGACAGCTACTGTCGATTCAGATTGCCCATCTCCATCACCCAATGACTTCTACGGATTTTTCACCTACAGTGCCTGAAGCCTCCATCCCAGCTCGAAACTCATAACCTTGTCTCCTCTTCCGGTCACCTGCATCTGAAATTATCATGCATCATGGTAAGCTACGAGGTTTATGGATTTGATTTCGTCTCATCATGAGTAACTACAAATACAGGTACATGAACAAACATGGCGTGACAATGGATGGGATGAACAAAGGGAGTACATGCAGAAAGACATGTTCACCAACAGATAAACAAACGATGCATGCAAAGAGATGTGCTCGCGAATGGATGATCATCCAAAGATGTGTTCGTGGATGGAAGGACATGCGAACATGCAATATGTGTTCATGGATGGACATAAGGACAAACATGCACTTTTTTACGAAAGGATGAACCTGTCAAGAATGCCAACATACAAGTAAGGAGCAATGTGCGAATGTAACATTGAGTGAACCCAATAACCATCGAAGAGTCAATGCATCTTTCCATGTGGAGGTGAAGTTGTGACACACCATGAGGACATCCATCACCAAGCAACACTGCAACTCGACATGCGCACCAACAGTAACATGAATGTACTAGTACTGTCATGTCGAGTCTTGTCATGAGTCATGTCCTCCACATATCTACTGTTGGCCACACTGTCAATCAATGTAATGTAACGTGGAAGTCCAAGAGACCCACTTGTCATATGAAGAGTCATGTAAATTTGAAAGGTCATGGAAGTAAAACAACCATGAGGGAAGTCGAAAAATCACAAGTGTTGGAAATGATACTAAGAGGGGGGGTGAATCAGTATTATCAGATCAATAATTCTTCTTTTTCATAAACAGCTTTATATACGCTACTTCAAAGAGGGGAACTAGCGTGTACACGCAATTGTCTTTAAGGCAACCAACGTTTATGCAGTAAATGTATAATTCAGTTAATTCATCATATGTTGATCTTTAATCAGTGCATCAGTACTTCATCAATCATTAAATATTAACCATGTGCAGTATAAACAAATAAACCATTACATATAAGCAACACATATGAACACCAAGATTTAAGGTGGAAACCTAATGTGGGTGAAAACCACCTGCTGTTGTCCTCTCTGTCTTCTTTTAATAATAAGAAAATATGTATACAATCTTGTATTGGTGCAGACTCATACCAGTATGCAGGCTTCTACCTACAGAAGGTTACAACCTTCTCTCATTCTCCAACTTCTACTGGAAGGGAGCTACAACCCCCTAGCTCTTGTACTAGCTAATATGTTTACTAGTACGTAAGTAGCCAGCCTACAGAAAACTTCACCCTTCCACTAGGGACCATGTTTCATGAATTTTTAGACTGGATTCTCCTGGCACATATCAAGATATATGAAGACCTTGGCTCATCAATAACCCATCAAAAATTTAGAGACTAAACCTTCATCAACAAACATGCAGTTAATCTGAAATAATCAGATCACTGTCATTAGAACATTGTGCTAAACCCAAAAACTTGTAACAACATTCAAAACCAACTGAAACCTCAAAAATTCATGTGTCAGACTATATACGCTACTTCAATGAAGAAAACATGTGTGTATACGCTACTTCCTTCAGCCCAACCTGCATATACCTCTAAATATTCTTAATCATAAAATCTCTTAATCACAAACTATACCAACCAGCAGTATACTGGACATCTATTGTCAATGTACAGAACTTAACACAATCAAACAACAGAAAACACTTCTTCTCACTTATACAATCAATCAAATATCAACCTCCTTATGCATTTAGATTTACATTCAGATCTAAGAAGACTTCATTGACAGATAACAGTAAAATAGCAACAACAATAAATCAACAATACTGATTTGATAGATTAGTCATCTCTGAACATCAAGCCTTTATTTTGTATACGCTACTTGAAAGAATAGAACCTGCGTATATACGCTCTTTTGCCGAGACGAACCTGCGTACAAATATGCAAACATTGAATTAGAACTTTGTTGCAATTCCAGACTTCAGACAAACCCAAATCATGATAGATAACGAATAAAACAGATGCAAAACATCATATCTAGCCTCAACCAATATCAAATCATTCAAGAATTAGTCATTTCAGGTCTCATGATCCTGATCCAATATTGAACTCAAGGTGCACATAAATATTTCATATCTAGTCCCAAACATAACCCTGCAACATAAAATATACTTCAGATAGAAGTATTCCTTAGAATATTATTCACTTGGGCATATGGCTTTATGATCCTCTCTTCTTTATATAGTTTTTGGCCTTTCTCAATACCATGGATTGAATCCACTTAGGACCAATATCTTGGATCAAATACCACAGACCGAATACCTCATATTAAATATCTAATGTCAATATCATGGTCCAAAGATACCTTGGACCAAAACCATGGTTTTCAACATGTACACACTTTACCTTCTGTGGGAGTGCGTGTGTATGTTATATGCTATTTATGTTCTGAGTACTTGCATGTATACGTTGCTTGGACTAAGTGAGCATGCGTGTATCTCTTAAACTGCTCTTACATCATCTTCTTCCTTCAACTTCTTTATTCTGATCAATATACCTTAGTTCCATCCTCCTGATCCTCTGTACCACTGCCATGTTGCCTATGAATATTCCTGTTAGCTCTTATCAAAACTAAGCTGACCTGTAGAGTTGCCATCAAGGACAATACTTGTATCATAATGCCAACAATCTCCCCCTTTGGACTTGATGGAAACCATGATGATGTTGACTACTACAAGCTATAAAGACTGTCAGAGATACCATACAACACCAAAATACCAAAATACTCTCCCCCTTTGACATCAAGGGCAAAGGGCGGACCACTCTACTCTCCTCCTTTGCATGATGCTATCCATACTCCCCCTGAGTACATGCTGAGTCTGCAAAGAGATGATTCAATATAATGACATGACACTATAACCCAACAAAGTGAGTATGACCTCCCTATGACCACGAAATCATACATACATCAATCACTTAACCAAGTGGGGATACACCATATTTGACTCATCTTCCCAACCAAGTGGGGATATACCAAAGTTTATACATGACAGAAATACAACAATTATTACATCATCCATCCCAAGGTTATTGGGGAAATAAATTAAATCATATGACCAATAGAACTCATTGAAATATAGACCATGACAGAAGACGTTATATCACACTAATGACTGATGCAACTAAGAAATAGCTGAGTTCAGCAACCATAGTGCCAACAATTTGGAATTTGAACACTCCCCCTGAACCTGTGCTACCACTATTTTTTTTGTTAGAAAAACATATGTGCACTTTCAGCCAAGGAAACCCGCATGTACCCACGCATATACTACATGAAACCAGCATGTCGTAAACTTCCTCTGAAAAAACTGGATTTAACAGCAGGATGATGCAGCAACAACTCCCATATTTTGTCTAATATATTCAAATGTTTCTCTAGGCAGTGGTTTAGTGAATATACCAGCAACCTGTTCTTTGGAGGGGACATACTCCAATTTGACCTTTTGTTCAAGCACTTGTTCTCATAGAAAATGGTACTTGATGGGTATGTGCTTGGTCTTGGAGTGCATGGTTGGATTCTTTGAAATACTAATGGCACTTGTATTACCATATAGAATGGAGATGGGTGGAGTATATGTGATCTGAATGTCTTGCAAAGTTTGCATCATCCAAAGTAGTTGTGTGCAACAAGTTGCATCAACCACATATTCTCCCTCAGTTGTAGATAAAGCAATTGAACTTTGTTTCTTGTTGAATCAAGACACTAACCTGGAATTTATATAGAATGAACCACCACTAGTGCTTTTTCTATCATCAACACTTCCTACCCAATCTGCATTTGTATATGCATGAACAGTAAGATCTACGTCTCTAGGATACCATAGTCCAATGTCTTGAGTTCCTTGAAGATATTTGAAAATTATTTTGAGTGCCTGAAGGTGTTATTCCTTTGGATTTGCTTCGAATCTTCCAACTATTCCTACTGCATGCATGATGTCAGGGAGGGTACCTCTTAGATAAAGCAGACTGCCAATCATGGATCTGTAAGTTGGTTGATGTACTGCTATTGATTCATCATTTGAGTTGAGACTACATCCTGTAACTGTTGGAGTACATACAGGTTTAGAATCTTCCATTTTGTACTTTTTCAAGATCTGCTTGAGATATTTGGTTTGTGAAAGAAAAATACCTTCTTTAGTTTGCTAAACTTGTAGACCAAGAAAATAGGTAAGTTCACCAAGCAAGGACATTTCAAATTCTTTCTGCATTACTGAAGCAAAATTATGACTCATGGATTCTTCATTGCTACCAAAAATGATATCTTCAACATAAACTATAATAATTAGTAATTTATCATTTTCAATCTTTGTATATAAATTTCTATCTGTACAACCTTTTGTAAAACCTTGTTGGTGTAGATATTTGTCAAGGCAGTAATACCAAGCCCTTGGAGCCTGTTTCAGACCATAGAGAGCCTTTTTGAGTCTGCATACAAGTTTTGCATCATTTCCGAGAATGAATCCTTCTGGATGTTCAATATAAACTTCTTATTCTAAATCTCCACTAAGGAAGGTTGATTTTACATCCATTTGGTATACTTTGAATTTCTGAAAACTAGAAAGAGCAAGAAACATTCTCATGGCTTCAAGCCTGGCAATAGGTGAAAAAGTTTCTTCAAAATCTTCTTGTTGAGCATACCCTTTACAAACAAGTCTGGCCTTGTTTCTAATGACTTCTGCATTTTCATTCAAGTTATTTTTGAATCCATTTAGTTCCTATAATATTTTTATCATGAGGTCTAGGAACTAATTCCCAAGTGCAATTCTTTTCAATTTGCTCAAGTTCTTCATCTATGGCCTTGACCCAACATTCATCATTGCATGCTTCATTTACATTTTGAGTTCCGGTGGAGGAAAGTAATACTAGATAGCTTGAGGTCCCTGTAATAGTTCTTCTTGTCTATACACCAACCTCCCTTTCTCCTAAAATTTGAGTTTCTGGATGATTTTTCTGAACATACCTAGACGGAGTCTTTTCTTCTACCGTTATATCTTCTTTTGGTGCTTCATTGGTTTGTTCTTGAATATAATTTTGATTTGATGTGGGAATGTAATCCCCAGCTTCCTCATTGTCATAATATTCTGTTGATTTTATTTGTTTTGGATTTCTGCATGCTTCATCAACTACAACATCAATGCTTTCAATAATTTTCCCAATTATTTTATTATAACATTTATATCCTTCACTTCTAGAAGAATAACCAAGAAGAATCCCTTCATCTGCTCTCGGTTCAAACTTACCAAGTTTTTCATTAGTCCTTTTGATAAAGCATTTGCTTCCAAAAACTTTAAAGTATTTTACAGTAGGAGTCTTACCATACCAAAGTTCATGTGGAGTTTGAGTGCTATTTGTTGAGATTGCAACAAGATGATGGAGCTTAGTGAAAAGAGTCGCCTTTACTAAGTGGGCCCGCAGGAAAATTATGGTACAAGTTCTATTTTTGGATCACAGCAGGGATGATCACAACAGGAGTGATTATAGTATGAGTGATCAAAGTCTATTTTTAGACTAGCTGTCAAAAATAGAAAAGTCAAATATTATTGTCTTATAATAATATTTAGACTATAAACTTTATCTTATTCTCTTGGAGCACTTCAGTTTGAGCTACCGATGTGGCACATGCAGCTGTCAGAAGGAAATACATTTTCTTTGTGGGTCAGTTGAGTTGTTGCATGCATGACTTCAGTTAGAACTCAATCAGTTGAGTTTGGTGGAGTTGACTGTGGAGTTGATGGAGTTGTGTTCAGTTTGACTTGGTTAAACTAGTTGTAATTAGTCTAACTGCAAATAGATTAATGATGAGTTGTTAAACTAATTATTAACTCATAATGCAACTAAAGCATACATCAGTTAACTCAGTTGCACGTCAGTGCATGTTCATTTCAGTAGGGACAGGTGTTAGAGGATCAGATTGCTATCAGTTGTGACTATAGTTGTGCATGAGGATTTGCACAATCAATGGGATTGAGTTATGCCAATGAGAATTGGCCAATACCAAGTGATTATAGCCTCTGCTCACGTGATTCCCAGTGCGAGTGATTCTTTTGAGGTAAATATGTGTTTGGTTCAACCATTCTCATCTATTCTTGTGCAGGTATTGAGTAGTGGAGGCAGACAAGCAGTGGAATAGATTTGGAGATCAGATCTGAGCTGTATTGTGTGTAACAGGTGGAGATAGTACTGGATACTTGTGAGAAGTATTGACTATTGTAATGTTACATGTTCTCAATCATTAATATACATATAGTGTGGGGTTTTCAGCTGTAAGCTTTCCCCGGGTTACATACTATGTCAATGTGTGCATGCTCTTGATGTTTTATTGTTATTGATGCTACTATATTGATGATCAACGTAGAGGAGCTTATGTATTGTGTATGTATTCTGCAATAGTACATGATCAGGATAATCTCCA
>APFE030546961.1:75497-184687 GCA_000404065.3 Pinus taeda
TGTGACTTTTGTTGATGATTTCTCTCGTAAGTGCTGGATCTTCTTCATGCAGAAGAAGAGCGAGACATATTCAAAGTTTTGTGAATTCAAAGCACTGGTCGAGAAGGAGTTGGGGAAGAAGGTGAAGGTTCTTAGGAGCGATAATGGTGGTGAATACATCTCGGACGAGTTCAAGGATTTCTGCAAGGCAGAAGGGATTCGAAGAGAGCTCATAGCTCCCCATAACCCATAGCAGAATGGGGTAGCTGAGGAAAAGAACAAAACGATCGTGGGTGCTGCACGGGCTATGTTGCATGATTAGGGCCTACCCCTTCACTTGTGGGCGGAAGCATGCAATACAACAGTTTATGTGCAGAACCGTTGTTCTCATAAGATACTTGGCATGAGTACACCCGAGGAGGCTTATTCTAGTAAGAAGCCTGATCTTTCTCATTTGAGGATTTTTGGTGCTAACGTTTACATGCATCTGATGAAGGATGCTAGGAAGAAGTTGGAGTCGACTGCTGAGGTTGGGATATTTGTGGGGTACACTGATACGCCCCACAACTATCGTGTGTATTTTCCAGACAGTGGTAAAATTGTTGTGCGACGGGATATAAAATTTTAGGAGGAGAAAGCCATGAAGTGTTCGGTTGAGAGGGAGCCACACTTGCATGCAGATGATGAGCTATTAGTTCCTAAGGATGAGCTTCAGGACGTGGATCAGCGACATGAAGAGGTTCATGGAGTGGAAGAGACCACTCAAGCAGCGCCAACCATCAGAGGGCAAAAACGCTTGACATAAGCTGCGCGACTGGCTCAAGATGCAGAGAAAGTTGTAGGACCACCTACAGCCCAACGTAGACAGAAATAGTCACCTGATCAGTACACTTGATACATGGATCTTATGAGTAAGTGTGTTGTGACTGAGCCATCCTCTTTCGAGGAAGCTATGGAGGATCCTGCATGGGTAGACTCCATGGTGGAAGAGTATGATTCTATTGTCAGAAAAAGTGCATGGGAGATTGTTGCTAGACCGGAAGGGAATTCAGTGGTGGGTTTGAGATGGATCTACAAAGTTAAGCAGGCAGCTGATGGGAGTGTGGAGAAGTACAAGGCAAGATTTGTTACCCAAGGCTTTTCACAGATAGACGGGATCGATTATGAGGAGACCTTTGCACCTGTCACAAGGTATTCTTCCATACGGATGATTCTTGCTCTCTCGGCGCAGATGGGATGGCACATTCATCAGATGGATGTGAAGACTGCGTTCCTCAATGGAGTCATTGAGGAGGAGGTGTACATGAGCAGCCTAAAGGCTTTGAGGTCTTCAGCAGCGAGTCGCATGTGTGCAGGCTCAAGAGGGCGTTGTATGGTTTGAAGCAATCCCCACGTGCTTGGTACACATGGATAGACAACTATTTCACCAGACTTGGTTCTCCAAGAGCGAGGCGGATCCTAACCTATACCAGATTGTGTTGGAGGGTAAGTTGCTTATCATTGTACTGTATGTAGATGATTTGATTCTAACGGGTGATGAGTTGTTGATACTTTCATGCAAGGATGATCTTACTAAGGAGTTTGAGATGAAGGACTTGGGCCTCCTTCACTATTTCCTAGGATTGGAAATATGGCAGCGCAATGGTGGACTGTTTGTTTCTCAGGGTAAGTATGCTCTGGAGATACTGGAGAAGTTCAACATGCATGGCTGCAAGCCTGTTGATACTCCTCTTCCTGGAGGTTGGAGGAAGGAGGATGCCACTTCGAGAGAAGAAGTGGATGCCACTGTTATCGACAGTTGGTGGGGTCGCTAATGTATTTGGTCAATACACGACCTGATATATGCTATGCAGTTAACCAGCTTTCACAAGCTATGGTTAAGCCTACCAAGCTCTTCTGGAAGGCGGGCAAGCATGTATTGCGTTATTTGAGAGGCACATCAAGATATGGATTGTGGTACAGACAGGAGGATGACGTGAAGCTATGTGGCTTCACAGATGCAGATTGGGCAGGGAGCCCAACGGACAGAAAGAGCACATCAGGAGGGGTCTTCAGTATTGGATCGACAACAGTTTCTTAGTATAGCAGGAAGCAGAGATCCGTGACACTTAGTTCAGCAGAGGCCGAGTATATGGTAGCAAGTTTGGTTGCATGCAAGGCTATATGGATGAGGAAGATTCTGGTTGGTTTGTTCGGTTCTCATTTGGATCCTACTGTGATTTACTGTGATAACTAGAGTTGCATTAAACTCTCTGCTAATCCTGTATTTCATGATAGATCTAAACACATTGACATCAGGTACCATCATATCAGAGATTGTGTGCAGCAGAGGATCATGTTACTTTCATACATTCAAACAGAGGATCAGGATGCTGATATTCTGACGAAGGCTCTCACCAGGAGCAAATTTGAATACCACCGAGGCAGGATAGGGGTTGCTGATAATCCATATCTTGTCGAGAGGGAGTGTTGAGATTGCAACAAGATGATGGAGCTTAATGAAAAGAGTCGCCTTCACTAGGTGGGCCCGTAGGAAAATTATGGCACAAAGTCTATTTTTAGACTATGTCTATTTTTAGACATATGGATCATGTCTATGAGTTGCAGGATGCTGTTTATGGATGATTGGTCAAGTTGGCAAAAATATATGGACTTCCATTTTTAAACAATAGCGGTGACATTGTCAAGTATAAATATAGAGAAGTCAAATATTATTAGCTCATAATAATATTTAGACTATAAACTTTATCTTATTCTCTTGGAGCACCTCAGTTGGAGCTACATATGTGGCACATGTAGCTGACGGAAGGAATCACATGGTTACATATGGGTTGACTGAGATATTGCATGCAGGAATTCAGTTAGAACTCAACTGGTTGAGTTTAGTGGAGTTGGAGGTGGAGTTGATGGAGTTGTGTTCAGTTTGACTTGGTTGAACTAGTTGTATTTAGTCTAACTGGCAAATAGACTAAGTGATGAGTTGTGTGAATTAGTTATTAATTAATTCACTAATTATTAACTCATAATGCAACTGAAGAATACATCAATTAACTCAGTGCATGTAAAGTTCAGTGGAGACAGGTGTTAGAGATTAAGATTGCTATCAGTTGTGACTATAGTTGTGCATGAGATCTTGCACAATCAGTGGGATTGAGTTATGCCAACGAGAATTGTGGCCAAGAAAAAATGATTATAGCCTGTGCTCACATGATTTCTAGTGTGAGTGATTTTCCAAGGTAAAAAGAACTTGGAACGAGTTTGGTTATCAATTATTGTTCTTGCAAGATTGTGCAGTGGAGGCAGGCAAGCAGCGGAGGAGATTTGGAGATTAGATCTGAGTTGTATTGTGTGTAACAGGTGGAGATAGTACTGAGTACTTGTGAGGAGTTTTGTACTATGTTTCTTACATGTTCTCAATCATATAATATACAAATAGTTTGGGGTTTTTAGCGAGATGCTTTCCCTGGGATACATACTGTGTTGATATATATGTTTGATGTTTCTATATGCGCATGTGTATGTTTATGAATACTGCTAAATTAATGACCAATGTAGATGAGATTATGTATTATGCATGTATTCCGCAATAGTGTATAATCAGGATAATCTCGGTTGAATAAGTGTCATATTATTCATAAATTTCTACAATATTGTGTCAATAATGCTTTTCTCCACCCATTAGATTTCTACTAGTCAGTTTTATTGTTGAATTGTTACCGCTTCTTAGATATAACTAGAGGAAACAATACAACTACAAAAGTGGAGCATGATACATTCTTAGAAGAAATTCCTAGTTTTTTTTGTTTATTTTCTTTGTTTATACATGTCATCTGGGCACAAAGTGGCTACTATTTCCCAACTAAAGAAAACATGTTCAAGTTTCTCGCTTTTATTAGGAAAAATAACATTAACAATATTGTTGATGTTGAGGTATAGATCATATAAATCTTTTATAGTCTACTTTAGTTTATATTCCAACGTTAATCGAATTTCATGTCTTATACTCTACATTGTAACCTTTTTTTTTTTTCAAAAGAGGAACTCAATATTGATGGTAAGAAGCAAGGATTGAAGAACGAGGAGAACAATAACACTAGAGCGAAAAAATACAAATTAAATAGAGAAGAGAATTGGTCTAGTGCTACCATAGAGTCAATATCCTTCATAAGGCGCACACATAGAAACTGATGGTCAAGTCTTCAGAGTTGGTGAATTCACTTACAATGCCTTGGCAACACAATGATTATGTTTTGAAGTGATGAAATAATATTTTATGTGTAAATTGTACTCCAACAAATATTAAGTTGGAAACTCATAATGTAATACTTGACATTTTATATAATATGATTTTTGGTTGGAATTATTTATAGTTGCATTTGATATTACTTAGCTTTGTAGTTAACATATGTAACTTTGTATTTTCATATTAGATGAACATGTACATTGTATGACATTTTTTTTTAAATTTAGTTGCAAAATCATACTAATTAATTTATGTTGATTAATAATGAACACATAAAATCAATCTAAAACTACTAAATTAGTAGTTTATGTTTGTTAATGATGAACATAAATAAAATGAATATATGACTAAGTTAGTTGTTTATAATGATCATTAATGAAAGTAAATGAAATGAATATAAACTACTAAATTAATCATTTATATAATGAATATGAAACTACCCAAAAAAATAAATGAATACTGCAAATTATAAATGTGTGATTACAAATGACGACTAATTTTTGCATATATACGACTATTAGTAGCTAATTTACAGTATCTTATAACACGACCAAAATTTAGTCATATTTTTTGGTCATTAATTGGTTTCAAACGATGACTAAAATTTGCATATATATGACTATTAGTAACTAATTTACAATATCTTATAACATGACCAACATTTTGGTCATGTTTCTTTGGTCATTAATTGGTTTTCTTGGGTGATTATTTTGTAATATATTTTGGTGTATATTTGGTCAATACGTATGACAATCAATAACCAAATCAATAACTACATTAATAACCAAATCAATGACTAAATCAATGACTACATTAATGACCAAATCAATGACTAAATTAATGACAAAATATACTACTAGACAACATAATTGAGACAACCAATTAATGACTAAGCTAAAAAAGACTAAAAAATTGGTTGCATTATAACATACTGTAAATTAGCTACTATTGGTCACCGACCGAAAAACAGTCATTTATATGCAAATTTTAGTCATTTTTTTAGTAATTAATTAGCCATTTTGTACTAGTGACTAGATAAGCACTTTCTAGTTTCTTTTGCTTCAATCTCCCTTATTCTTGAACACACATGCTTAATAGTTCATTAATTGACCATTTATCCTTATATTTATTAGAGGAAATATTAAATGGCTTATTATCTATAAGCAGAGAGTCGAGTATGAGTTGGATAACGAAAACCCTAAGAATGTGATCTCTAAATATTTTAGTTGAGGGACTATATCTCTCATTTCCATAATGTGTTCAAGTACTCCCTTATTATTGAAAAGTTTCATTGATGATAGTTTATTCATTAGGGTGTTGGATAATGCATTTTCGGAAATTTCACGTTGTTTTTCAACAACACTAATGAATTCCTTTTCCTTAAAGAATTCTATAATAAAATGTGAATACCTTTTTCAACAATTTTCTTGATAAACATTAAAATTAAGTGATTAGAACACTCTCGCCTCTCATATAAGTCCCTCTCTACTAACGTAATAGATTCTATAGGGATGGGTGGTTCATCTCTAAAAAATATCACTAGTTAACATTAGAAGATGATGTGATTCATTAAACATAATTGTAGATGGAATAGCTGCAAAATTAAACAAAATACTATGATTCATATACGACCATAATATAGATTATAAACCACGTTAATAATACTAAAATCAAAATAGTGTGTCATCATAATCCTCCTGTCAGTTGACATTACAATTACTCAATAAATTTAAAATGAAACTCGTTATGCGGAATTCACTATTGCGGACAAAAGTATCTTCCATAGACATAGTGGACTAGTCTAAAACAACAGAAAGAAAAGAATATAGAGTTTCCCTTAGATAAATTGAAGACTGGGAAAGAGGCTTACCTGGAATCCATCACAAGATTTACTTTCCTCCCAGCTTGTAAGCTCTATCATAGATCTAATTGCTATAATTAGAACCAGCACATGCATTCATAACAAGACAAAGATCCACAACATCTATGTATCATAATTTAATTACTCTATTAAATGGATCAACGAAGCATTGAAATACATGAATGTAAATGTAACATAGCACATACATAAAAATAATATATTCTTTATATTAATAAAAATAGGAGAGAGTTTACAACCAAGAATAGTAGTTGACCTTATAGAGATCTCCCCAAGTTGACTTTTCCTTCCTTCTCACAAAGCACAACTCAATGTTGTAGGTTTTAACCATGTACAAAAATTACCTGCATACAAATTCTAAAAACAAAAAATAAACAATAGAGATAACATAAAACATAAAATAGATATACACAGAGATTTTCCCCTGGATCCCAAAACCAGGACTACCATATTTATTTTTCATTATATTCCTTCCAATGTTACAATACATATATATACATGCCAAAGCATTCATAAACCACAATCCATTAGCCATGTATTAGAACATAATAGTAGTTCTCTTGAATCGATCTACAAAATACCATGGGAAGAAAAACATCATGACCAAAACCATGTGCAAAACCCATACACAAAGCCGTAGGTAGGTCCTCCCACCTAATATAGGGTCCAAAAAAAAATTCCTGGGGCATTGCCCTGAACCTTGTGCAAGTGGCTACCACCCCGTTGAAATTCCCCTGTGACCCCCTTGCTATGCCTACCGTAACGAACAAGGGGGCCTACCACCCCCCTTGTCACCCCCCCACACATGAAACTAGTCGTGGAAGGAATATAGCACACAGCCGACCAATTTCACCCTAATACATGAAGATAATTATTCTCTTCGATTCAAGGAAACAACATGAGGGCATGATAAGTCACCAAAATCCAACCCTGATGTGGTAGACGAAAGTAAATTTATAGGATAGGTATGGTAGTTTTGGAATTCTTATCCATTTGCCAATCTAGGCATAATATCCACTTAATATGGGAGGATTATTTCAATGCATGAGAGGTGAAATATCCAAGGTAGGATTGGATAGGATTTGAGCTTCTTATATAAGATAAATGGTTAAAACAAATCTTGGAAGCTTATGGAAGAGAAGGATTTGGGATTCTTTTTAATTTTATCGAATTTCTAGAATCAGCACACCCCTAGCAAGGAGCAAGTTGTTGTTCATAAATGTTGGTGCATAAAGGAGAAACTTTCTATTGAACATAGGTCTCTAAAGGGTCATAGTGCGCTGGCTCTTAAAAGCATTAATTTTTGGCAGTTAGACCCAGATACTTAGCTACTTGGAAAGGTCATGCTTAGATCTTTTTATAGGGATGATGACAACATGTTCATGGAAGATTATTGATATGGTTTGTAGGCCTATTGACCAGATGCAAAAAATATCCTATAGCATATTCACCCCTAAAGAAAAAAGTCAGAAATGGTGGTTGATGACTGAATTTCTTTACCTTGTGACAAGTTCGGATTAAGAAATATTGGTCGAGACCGTCATCTATTACAATACATTTCGTCATGATATATTTGCTGAGGGATACATACCCGTGCTCAACACATAAGCTAAAATTACATGTGCAATGATCAAGAGATCACCTTCACTGATGTCAAAGTGTGGGTCTATGATTGGATTACTATATATATGATCATATCCACCATGCTTTGTAATCTTCCATTAATCCTGAAAATACAACCCGGATGGATGGAACTAGATATGGGGTATTTTATCTCATTCACTCGATCGTCTAACATATGATTCTAACCATGTGAATAAAGGAGTAAGAGTCAAACATGGTATACACCATCAGATTAGTGGCCAATGATGTAAGCCATTAATAGACGCAAGAGAAACCATCGGTGATGCTAATGGCTCTCAAGGTACAACAGTATAATCCATATGGTGTGAATGAATGAGTCGAAGTTGAACACCACATAGAATCTATCGTTTAGAGGCTAATGATGGAAACCTGTCATTGAGAGCAAGGAAACTTGCCATTGATGCTTATAATTCCCAAGTTACTAAAGTAAGAGTTTCTAAGTCAAATTCCTGGATAATGAGCTGATGTTGATAGGAAGTGACCCATCACAGCAACACCTTGATATATCCCCCACCAATGAAACAAAATGGGTATCATGATTTGAGACAAAATGATGTTGATGTGGAACTGGTTTAGGAATGACAAACAAGAATGAAGGCTTAATAGTATCATAGAAAATATCAAGTGAATGACTTCTCTTGAACATATTGGTGACATTGAATGGAGTTGGCAGCATTAGCCCAAAACTGAAAGCGAAGACTTTGATATGGTGTGATGAAACAAAAGACAAGAAGCTTTCCCAATCCAATAGCCATGGATATGAAGTGGAAGAGTGTCATGTTCAAGAGTGACTCATTACCATTAATAGGTAGAGTACCCTATTTTTCCAATATCCCCAAACATGTCTGGTTAGTACCTCTTTATATTTTAATAATCTTGAGAAGGATAACATATGCTTGATCTGTAAGTTCATCCTTCAAATGAATCCATCTTAGTATTTTTAACAAACCTTAAGAAGGAGTGGCTCATTCCCATCATGTTCGACGAGTCCATCATTATTTCATATTTTTACGAGTCCAGTGAAGGTATAACTAGACACCATTTTTCATTTTTAGAGAGTTTGAAAAAGAGGTGAAAAATAAAACTCCAACGGTTTATTTTCATATATAGTCTCTTGAGACTAAAAAGGTAGAAAATGATACTCAGGAGAACCTCTTAGCCACATTCAACTAAGGTATTCCTTTTTCATAAATAGTCTATATCATTCCAGAAAAGGGTTAAACTTATGCTGAGTACGAATATTTTCATTTACTTTAACAAGTTTACAAAGACAAGTGCTCGACAATATTTTCATACTTTTAGGAGTCTAAAAAGAGCTAAAAGTGGACTCTAGGGAGTTCCCTTTTCGTGGGTTTACAGAGGACGAAAAAGTGATCAAAGTATTCTCTTTGGTAAAAATGATTTGTTTCAATTGAGACATCAACAAATCCATTAAACAACTGTTAACCTACTCAAAACACCACCAAAATATTAAAAATACTTGATCCATGATAAAACTGAGTCACATTTAGGTGAAAATATTAAAATATCAATAAAATAATCATGAAAATGACCATAAATAGGAAAAAGAGTAATTCATTTTTACCATTTCACATTTTACCTCTTGGTGAGTGAGTTATGAGTGCCTTTTACCCATGATCTTTGCAGTTGATTGTGGAAATACATTGGATAAATTAGAGTGTTATCACTTCTAGGCAGGAGATCTCACCTTCTTCTTGCTTTATACAATTACATTTTGTCATTCCATGCATGTTTTTTCAGTTTTTGAGGGAGTTGGGGCTTTAATTTTTCTACTTAACTCTAGCAAACCCTAGCAATGTTGAAATGTGTACTGGGTAGGAAACAAATACATAGTCTAGGGCATTACAACACACTTTCTGCACTTATGGGGGTGCCTTGGGAGTAATTCACAATATTTTTGCTTGTTTTACTCAAAAATTTCCAATTGTTTTGCATGAAACTCACTCTAATGATTCTCCCTGTTATGTTTCAGGTTTTCATTAGAATGGATTTATATGGCCATAAAGAGAACATGAAGAAAAATATATGAATGCATCTAATGATCCAGCCACTATCTAGGCATTGAGAGATTGTGGGTTCTTGAAATTTTTCTGCATTCCTAGGATGAGGCAACAAATGTAGCTATTGGAGTAACTTTTTCGAGCATGGGATGTTCAAGCACAAGAGTTTAGACTTGGAGCACATCTGCTTGAGATACAGATGTAAGATATATAATTCTTGATAGGTCTATCTAGGATAGGTGACCCCATCTAATTATTTGGTTTGAGGAGGGGTGGAGAGACAGTCAAGGATTACATCAATGCACACTGCCAATCTCAATCCCAACTGACCAAGGATAGGAAACTCTATATAAAGGATGTGGTATGTTTTCCTCTAAGGAGGATCCTATTTATCATTTCAAGATTGGCTAATAGTGCTAGTCTACATTTGGTTAATAGGTCTCATATGCAGTACCCTCTAGAGTGTATAGAGCTGAAAATATCCAACTGTAGTGAGGGAGTACTAGAAAATATGAAGTAAAAACTAACCAAGGAAAAGGATGGATGGTTGAAGAACTTTGGTTATGATTCGATCTTGATTTCATTTACCTTATAGTATAATCCATTGCTCATGCCACAACATATCTCACTCGAGCCCACAAATCCGAGAGTCACATGGATGAGGAGGTGGGTGGATCTCATGTCTAGACATACAAGTTTGTCATCGATGAGCTTTACACTAGTCTTCTTCTGATGGTTTCACATGAAACTCATTATGATTGAAGACTATACATATCTAGGGATGGATTTCCATAGAGACCTAGACTTCATGCTCCCTGATGGCAAGCGATGAGGAGCCATAGGTAAAACAAGAAACATTTTGATCCTTTTTTTAGTTTTTTAAGTTTTACAATTTTTTGTGGTTTCTATATACCTAGTACTAAAATATTAATTTTTTCATATGCATATATTGGATTCATTCGACCTGTGGGTTCTGTTAAATTTTCTTAGGGCGACATTGTTCTTTTCTATGATAGTTGCATCTCATCATAAATACATTATGTTCACCCCATATCATCATTACATTATTTCGATCTACACCATTATATATCAGCATATGCAATTACATAGAAAGAAACAACATCACCATCATCATCAATGCAACAGAATATGAAAGGAATAGTAGAAGAAAGCATGCATACACAAAGAGACACCAAGATTGGTTTGACACCAGGGAAAAACCCACTATGGGGAAAACCCTTGCAATTCTTCTTCTTCTTAGATCGGCATCAAATGATGTAGAAAAATAGAATACAATGATCCATAGCTTTTTCGATGAAGAAAAAAAATAATGATATCTATGAAATAGATCTAATCATGCTAGGAGTTAGAACCCTCATATTCATGGTTGTAATGTACTGTCACAAACTGATGTCAATTGTTGTATATTGTTGTCACTATGTCGAATACAGCTAAGAACTATTGTCACTTTCAATGAGCTGAATACATATGATTGCAACAGAAATGAACAAATCAGATGGATAGATCTATAGATTTTTTACAATAGCAAAGAAACCCATATCTACCAGATCATTAAAGTTGACTGAAGCAAAGATGTCAAAACCCTAGATTTGAACTGGGTCGCCCTCATCAAAACTGTCTGCTAGCGACTGTGACTAAAGGGTTTCTCCCAGGAGGTATCTATGTGTGCGACTCTGGAACTAAACTATAAAGACCTAAAGTCGCTCCCTTGCCGCACTATGCAAGTGACCTTGATCTCCTAGTCACTCCTAGGACTACTCTGTTGGATCAAATGGGGACCAGAACCTTCAGATTTTTCTCTGAACCCAAAATTTCTCCCATAAGACTTTGTGTCAGCATCCAAGGGTATATAGTTTCTCTCATAGGATTGTGTGTGAAGACCAGGGACTAGAATTCCCTTTTTTGTGCCACCGTTCGAGATCCTAAAGACCTTAACCCAGAGAAACACTTTCGCTTGTAATTTCTAACTCTTCAATGAACTCCCACCGTCGAACCTGTGCGAACCAAGATAAAAGCGAAGAGAAGATGTGTCCAAATGATCTTGAGGTCTCTTATATTTATAGATTTCTTGGGGGTTCACTTGGGGTTAAGAATGACCTAAGTAGTTATTCATGTGGTTAGGGCTAACCCATTCCATAATACATGTGTGAATAAAATAATTCATAGCTCAACTTCCTCTTAACAAAATTGGGTGATATTTAGGTCAATTTTGGTCCTCTGGAAAAGAGGAATATAATGTAATCATTATATCAGTAATTTGAGTTGCCCAAGGTGGAATTTTATCACAGTTGCAAAAATCAATAGGTTCCTCCTATCTTGCGTGCATGGGAGAACCACAACAGGCACCAGTAAGAGTACGTGTTGTTGTAGGTGGCGATATGTATTACAGGATCTCAATGTGGTCGAGACTCTTGCATAGGTCGAGTGACACATAAAGCGGTTGACCTAGGGCATAGTACTATGACTAGCACCATTAGCATAACCAACATATTGTTAAAGGGATGCCGATGTCTACAAACCAAATGTAAACAGGGTTAACATAAATTGTAAGAAAATTCGAAGGGAATCACACGAAAAACATACTCAACACACCTATATACAGCGTGTACACAGTGAACTATGCAAAAATCACTCAAGAATAGTATTTTTAAAGGAAAAATCCATTTCTGTACTGTTCCAATGGAACTCCATCGAAGTCAACAAGATCATATTCCCCTTTAGCAAGAACATGTTTAACAATGTATGGGCCTAGTGCCGCATTGGCTCGAAATTCCATAATCCCAAATTTTCATACTCTTCATCATACAACAAGACAAGGTCACCTTCTAAGAAGAAACAAGGCTTGAAATTCTTATCTTATTGCACCTTAATGTGTTTCTTATGAGATTCATTATCCAATGTGGCATCACACCAGGTTTCCTCTAAGTGTGTTATATGTAAGAGATGTTCTTCTTCTACAGAAGTGGCAGGTTGGAGTTCGACAACAAGTCTCAAAGAAAAAATTTCACACTCAAAAGGGATGATTTCTTCCATATCATATACCATATACCCAGTGTTAGGACTCCATATTGTCTACATTTGACCTTATATTTTGTCATGATGTTACCCCTTTTAGCCCATAAATTGAAACCCTTGATAACATTTTGACCTCATTATTCCAAGGTATGAAGTAACTCTCCTCATTGCTATATGTTTAATTATTCAACACATATTCATGTTATCTTTATAATTAATCTTTGGAAGTTGACTCAGTCGCTAACAATTTTTGGAACTGTTTGAAGTCCGCAGAATTATAATTCACAGTTGCTGCAACACCAGAAACAACAACTGTGCAGTTGCTGTAACACCAGAAACAACAACTGACTAAAGCGGGTAAAACCTTAATTTGCAAAGGATGAAACAACAATTGTCGAGCAGGGCAGTAACTGTCTGAAGTTGGAAAAACTATACTTGGCAGATGCTGACATAGCACGATCAGCAAAACATAGTCGCAGATGCTGGAACACTAGGAACAACATGAGAACTTCAAGGGAATAACTGATATTTATCAAATCAACAACAACAGCGAAACAGCCAAGGATAGTACAAGGATCCCAAGGAGATGGACGAAGACTACCAGTTTTACAACAGTAGAAGGATCCGACTAAACGAAGGATGACAAAGATATACATTGTTGTAACAGCATGTTGTAACAAGAATTGATTTCCTATTTTTGTACAAAAGGATCAAACTGAATGAATAATGACAATCTATTGTAATAGATGTCTCCTCTATAAAGAGGAGACATCTACAGTTGAGAGTTAGGGAGTTATAACGGAAGTATTGTAGTGCATAGCAAGTCTGAATCTTTATTGTAATTGGACATTTTGGCAGATGAATAGAGCACTGTTTTGAGCATTTCAACTTAGCATCTGTGTTCCGGGGAATCTTGTGAGAGGGACAAGGCCCACCTTCTTCACAAGATTCACCCATTTCTTTTCTGTTAAGTGTGTGTGTAATTTCTGTGCATTTCTAGCCTTGCTTCCTATATTTTTTTTTGTTGATACTATGTTTCCTTGAACGATTGGCGCTATGAGAGTGTGTCACCGGTGATTAGGATTTTCAGTGTACATTGGAAAATTGGTCACAAAGGCAGGTGTTGAACATCCTTATTCTGAGGACAGGGTCCTGGTCCTCTATTACAAAATGGCCATCATTTCTTTCTGCATATTTTTTACCACTAATTAATTGCTTTCATTTCATTTCTGCAATAGATTATAACTACTATAACACAGAGTAAGGGTTTGATAGAAAGTAGATCTGTTTATACTACAGCCTTTAATGCTTTTAGAATTAAGTGCATACAGTACGAGGTAACCTTTGAAACAAAAGGACTTTCCCGGGTTGACAATTTAATGTGGTACTCGACTGTTTAATCAATAAACAATTCGAGCAACCAACATTTTGGTGTCGTTGTCGGGGAAGGCAACTAAAAGATTTTAAAGGCATTAATGATTTTCCTTTAGAATAACAAGTGCATGAGAGGACACAGGGAAGCTGACTTCACAGGAAGCAAGGGCACAGGAGGAGGAAGAAAAAGTTTCATTGACGAGATCATTTCAAAGGCCGAGACATCCCACAGAACAAGTTCCCGAAGACCTCAGATCCAGTATTCCTCCCAAACAGATCACCAGACGGAGGAAGTACTATGACCTGAAAGGAAGCTGGAAACACCAGAGCACGTTGAGGAACCAGTAGAATAACCTGAAGAAATAGAAGATACTGAAGATACAGCAAGCGATTCAGGGAAGAGACCAATGGAGGATAAAAGAGCGAAAGGAAGGGGGGAAAATTCACTCTCCACCCTGGAATTTCCTATTGGGGATCTCCCAAGAGGAGCAATCCCTATGAAGAACATTACACTTGCAGCATTACCTAATTTTCATGGGTTATCCTCTGAAGGTCCTGATGAATTCCTCTTTGAATTTGATATACTGTGTAGGAGTTATGATTATGTAACTCCTGCTTAGAAATTAAAACTGTTTCCATCAACACTGAAAGGGAACGCATTAAGGCGGTTTATGAGCTTAGGGGATCAGGTAATCACTACGTGGGATCAGATGAAAGAAAGTTTTCTGACCAAATATCAGGATTACTGTCGAAGAAGAGAAAGGAAGGAAGAATTGTTTAAAATGGTTCAGAAAGAGGACGAGAATCTGGAGGAATTTGTAGAGAGACTGCAGTATAATCTGCAGCGATCAGATCATCCGACTATGAGTAAGGATATTCTGAAGACAATACTGCTAAAAGCGGTACGAGATGACTGCTTGGATATGCTAAATATGCTTGGAAAAGGGGATATCTCCAAAGAACCATTTGATGAGATTATCAACCTCTGTATGAGATGTTCCAGAGGAGTAGCAAGCAGATCTAAAAGCAGGGACAATATATACTCAAGAGTCCAGAAATCAGCAAGTGGAGGAGCAACACGAGCCGAAATAGTTAATTTTCTTGAAGAATTTAAAACTAAAATGTTAAGCTCTTTTGCTTCACAAATTGATGCCCTGCAGGTTAAAAAGAAGCAGGCAGAAGCAGAAGCTACTCTGGCTATTTTCTGTTCCAAATGTAGAGGGAAGCACCCACTGAGGGAATGCCCATTGGATAGGGTACCAATTTGTACCATTTGTGAAAAGGATCATGAGACTCAACAATGCCCTTCTTTGCCAAGAATAAAGGCAGCAGTGCAATCAACTGAAGAGGAAGCTGAAGCGCTATACCTGATGACACAAAGGAGGCAATGGCAACCACAAAGACAAGGTATGAATTCTAACACATCATTTAGTCGTTGGAATAATCTCTCTCCTTTTCAAACAAATTACCCACCCATGAATCAAATGCAATACCCACCCTTTAATCCAATGCAATTTCCACCCATGCAACAACCAAATCCTCCTTTTACTGACCCTACCATGTGGAATCCTTGGACTCTTCAACAACCTTATTTCAATCAATGGAATCCAAACTAGACAACCCAACAGATTCCATTTCCTCAACACCAACAATCTCTTTCCTTACCATCTAACGCTCCACCGAATAACTATTCAATCAGACCCCAACTGCCTGTACAACCTAACCCCAACCCGAATAATAATAAAGCTCTGCAGGTAATTGATATCCAAAGTCAACCTGTTTCCCCTATGCAATGTAATGATATCCATTTACGTTCTGGGAGGATAGTTGAACCTATCATTGATGACATTACTGACTCTGAAAAAGAGGAAACTAGAAAAGAAAAGATCTAACAACAATGCTGAAACAGTTGAATCATCTTCTAACAAGACTGCTCAAATAGCAGAGCCACCCTTCCCTGAATGACTGGCTCTTACCAAAACATTTGAGCCACCTGCTTTTAACCTTTTAGGAGAACTGCAAAATTTATATGTCAAAATTCGGCTATTGCAAACACTAAGAGATGTTCCTATTTATGCTAAAACCGTTAGGGATATCTGTATTAAAAAGCCTAGAAGAAAAGTGAAGGAACCCCTCACAGTCCATGTGATGGGAGAACTGACTGCTTTGATGACAGAAAAAGACCCCCCTGTGAAATATGGTGACCCTAGTCACCCTACAGTAACAGTTCAGGTTGGTAAAACCTTTGTCTCTAAAGTTCTAGTAGATCTGGGTGCTGCAATAAACATTATGACACTTGAAACAGCACAATTACTGCAGTTGAAACATTTAATTAGGGAAACCCCAACCATTCTAGAGCTGGTTGACCGCTTTACAATTAAACCCAAAAGAGTCATTGAAGACCTGGTAATTTCCGTAGAATCTTGGAATTACCCAGCCGACTTTGTTGTGTTACAAACTAAAACAAAGTTGGGGGGTCATCCACTGATTCTAAGAAGACCTTGGCTGGCTACAGCAGATGCCTTTATCAGCTGTAGATCTAGATCAATGACAATATCTAATGGGCAGGAAACCAAACAGCTGACTCTTTATCCTCATGCCACACCCATGATTAATAATGACAATTCAGTATGGTTAGATTATGAGGATGAGGAAGCCCAACCTATTTTAACTGTTGGACAAGCTTTAACCTTCAAAGACTCAACCGAAGATGAATTAATCAGCAAATTTATTTCTGAACCTTCTTTGGTGAGTCCAGAAATACATAGTCACTTCACTGCAATCTTGGAATCTGAATCCCAGCACAACCTTGAAACTAAAAGTCTTCCTCAGACATTAGCTGGCAGCCCCTCCAAAAGTATAACAGTAGAAATCGAGCTAGGTAAAACATTAAATATAAATCCTAATCTAACAAACGATAAAAAACAATAGTTAATGAAGCTACTTCGTGAAAATAAAGAAGCATTCACATGGGATTATACAGATATGAAGGGGATTTCTCCTGAACTATGCACCCACCGCATTTATATTAAAGAAGGATCCCGCCCAGTCTGTCAACCCCAACGATGGATGAATCCCAATTTAAGGGAAATTGTAAAAGAAGAACTTCAAAAATTGTTGAATGCAGGATTTATATACCCCATATCTGATAGTGAATGGGTTTCTCCACTAGTAATTGTACCCAAGAAAAATGGGAAATGGCGAGTATGTCTGGACTATAGAGCCCTAAATAAGGCCACCTAGAAAGACCATTTCCCTTTACCATTCATTGATCAGGTATTAGATAACTTGGTAGGTAAGAAATTCTTTTCCTTTTTGGATGGATTTAGTGGATATAATTAGATAAAGGTTGCACCCCAGGATCAGGACAAAACCACTTTTACTAGCCCATGGGGGACCTTTGCCTATAGGGTTCTTCCATTTGGGCTATGTAATGCCCCAGCAACATTTCAAAGAGCAGTGATAGGCATTTTTTCTGATATGTTAAATGATTCTTTAGAAATATTTATGGACGAATTTACTCCTTATGGCACGACCTTTGAGGATGCTTTACAGAACCTTGAAAAAGTACTTAAGCGATGTATAGAAGCACACTTTGCCTTAAGTACTGAAAAATGCCATATGATGATGAATCAAGGTATTGTATTGGGTCACTTTGTCTCATTTTTAGGAATTCAAGTCGATCCAGCTAAAATACAGGTAATTCAGACCCTCCCTATCCCCAAAACCCAAACTTGTGAGAAGTTTCTTAGGACATGCCAGGTATTATAGAAGATTTATCAAGAATTTTTCTAAAATAGCTTCTCCTCTGTTTGTGTTACTAACGAGAAATGTTGAATTTAAGTGGACTGATGATTGTGAAAAAGCATTCAATGAACTTAAACATCAGTTGTCTACAGCGCCCATTTTAAGAGGACCTGATTGGGTGCTCCCCTTTCATATATCCTCTGATGCCTCAGAAACTGCCATTGGAGCTATCTTGGGACAGGAAGAAAACAGTCTTCCATATGCCATTTATTTTATTAGTAAAAACATGACTCCCGTAGAACTTAATTATACAGTTACTGAGAAGGAATTCCTTGCAGTCATTTATGCTATCAATAAGTTTCGGCATTACATTACTGGTTAAACTACTTTTGTGCATACTGACCACTCGGCCATTAAATACTTAATGAACAAATCAATTACAAATGCTCGAGTTACCAGATGGTTATTGTTATTACAAGAATTTGATATCACAATTGTAGATCGACCAGGAAAAGAGAATGTAGTTGCTGATTTCCTTTCTCGGTTAAAAACTAATGAAAATATTCCAGTAGATGATTCTTTTCCTGATGAGTATTTATTTGCAGTATCTGCTCACTCACCTTGGTATGCAGACATTGCCAACCACTTACTTGTAGGGAAATTACCATCACACCTATCGCATAGAGAAAAAAGGAAAATTATTCAGAAAAGCGCTAGGTATAGCTGGATAAGCGGCTGTCTGTTTCACACAAGACTAGATCAGGAGATCCGGAGATGCATTGGCGAAGATCAAATTTATGATGTATTGAAAGCCTGCCACGATGGCCCTTGTGGAGGACATTTCGCAGACAAAAGAACAGCCACAAGGTTCTCAGGATGGGTTACTACTGGCCCTCAATCTTCAAGGATGCGAAGAAATATGTCAGGGCCTGCGATAGCTATCAAAGAATGGGCCAGCCTAATCACAGGGATGAAATGCCACTCAATCCCCAGGTAACTCTTGAACCTTTTGAAGGATGGGCACTAGATTTTATAGGTCCCATTAACCCTCCATCCAATCAAAAAGTTTACATACTAGTATGCACGGATTATATGACTAAGTGGGTAGAAGCTAAGGCACTCCTCAAAGCTAATGAAGGATCAATATTAACATTTTTATTTGAAGAGATCTTTGTTAGATTTGGACTGCCTAGGGAACTAGTCACTGATGGGGGACCTCCTTTTAACTCACATGGCTTCAAAGACACATTGCAGAAATACCACATTAAGCATAAAATGACCACACCTTATCACCCTCAGGAAAATGGGCAGGTGGAAAGCACCAACAAAGTCATAGAAGATATTTTGACAAAAACAATTAAGGAAAACAGGAGGGACTGGATTCAAAAGTTGCCTGAAGCACTATGGGCTTATAGAACCACTTGGAGGAATACTACGGGCTTTTCACCCTATGAATTAGTTTTTGGTAAAAATGTTGTTTTCCCTCTGGAGTTTGAAATCAAAACTTTAAGAACTGCTTTAGCTATTAACCTTGATTTGACTGATGCACAGACAGCCATGTTGCAGCAACTTCAGGAACTAGACGAGAAGAGGTTGGACGCCATCCATCAAACAACCATGATCTAGCAACAAAGAACTAGATGGCACGACAAAACTATTAAGCAGAAGCAGTTCCAGAAAGGTAACTGGGCTTTACTGTATGACTCCCATTTTGAGAATTTCTAAGGTAAATTAAGAACAAGGTGGCTAGGACCTTATGAAATAGATGTTGTTTTTCCAAACGAAACAGTCAGACTCTTAACGATTGATGATAATAGAACACTGTTATTAGTAAATGGGTATCGACTCCGTTCGTATCAATGGCCTATTTCTAAAGAAGATTTCAAAGCTACCTGCATGGCAGACTTACATTATGTCTTCTTGGGGGAACCTGCTGTCCCTCAAGGCGCTTAAATTTCTGTTTATTTATTTATTTTTTAGATTAGATTTCTTAACTAATAATCCCTACCAAGGGTTGCCATGTTACAATTAATTGTTTTTCAGATCCTAGTTTCGGGGGATGGCTGAGAATAAAAATTCCAAAAGAATCACTTTTCAGCTTGGAAATGTTTTTCGGACCATAAATCAAGTTTTTCATTATGTCCCGTTGCTGCAACACCATTTCCCGTTGGTGCAACACCACTTCCTGTTGCTGCAACACCATTTCCTGTTGCTGCAACACCATTTCCCGTTGCTGCAACACCACTTCCCGTTGCTGCAACACCACTTCCTATTGCTGCAACACCATTTCCTGTTGCTGCAACACCATTTCCCGTTGTTGCAACACCATTTCCCGTTGCTACAACACCATTCCTTGTTGCTGCAACACCACTCCCCGTTGCCGCAACACCACTCCCCATTGCTGCAACACCACTTTTCGTTGCCGCAACACCACTTCCCGCTGCTGCAGCACTAACTCATGTTCCAACAACATCACTTTTCAATACTATAATACCAGTTTTAGTACTTAATGAACTATCATCCTGATGGAACATATTATGCGCCATTAAAGGAACCAACCATGCACTCTGATAATTACACTTCGTCACTACTACTTCCCGTCAAATCGCCTGTATTTTCACGCTTGTAAACCCGTTGATATTATTATTAATCCAGCAAAAGACAAGATAAGACTTTTGGCGCGTGACTAAAGGTAAAAGTAAAGGTACGCATGTTTAAGTGTGAATATTAAATTATAGTTAATGTGGAGATGTTGATACGACTATCGAAATCATTGTACTACCAATCAGATCATTCAGCCGTAGATTTGGGGGGATTACCAAAATATTGTAATTATTGCATAACACGTTAATCACCGCCACCCTTACTCCTCGCGGTAATATCTAAAAGTCACCTCGTCGTGGCATATCCTCATTTGTAACGGTTTACTTTGTCTCAAACTCAGTAACTCGGCTCTGCATTGTGTATTCTCACTGGATCAGCAGCTATGGGGGGAAATATGATTACATATGAACCTGGCACAACAACGCTACTGGAACTCTACCCTGAGGTTTACCAAATTTTCTTGCAAGCAGGATGGGTAGACTACTTTAGAAGACTCCCGGATTTCAACACACAACAAGTGTTGGAGTTCGCATGCAACTTAAGAGAAGGATTTTCTATGGTCCAAGGAGTACAGATTCCAGTAACAGAGGAATATGTAGCCAAAGTTTCCAGATTACCGACCAATGGTACACGCTGGTTTAGTAGGAAACATCTTATTCTGAATGCGCAGCAAGGCTTTTTCCTATCAGGCGAGCACGTGGAAGCCAAAGGTAGAGGGGTCGCACTTCAGTCACTACCTCCACCATGGCCAAAGGTTGCGGATTTTGTCAAGCAGTATTTGACTTGTGAAGGTCATTACCAGGTAATTTACCAACACGACTTCGTTTTGTTAAATCATTTGAGGCATGGTCAGTTGATAAACATGCCTTATTATCTATTGGGTTGTCTAAAAAATATGTCACGTTATACTGGAAAAGCAAAGCATTCACTCCTTTCCCTGAAACACCATCGTTTAGCCCAACTCCTAATAAATAGAGGCTTTGCTCTAAACCATCCACCCCCCCTCATTAATTCTCCCCAGCAAATAGAAGAAGATCCTCAGCAGGAAGAGGAAATTCCCCAACAGCCAGAGCAAATACCTCAGGAAATTCCCCAACAACCAGAGCAAATATCACAGGAAATTCCCCAACATCCAGAGCAAATACCCCAGGAAATTCCCCAGCAATTAGCAGCAGAAGCACCCCTGCAGAGGACCCCATCCCAATGAAGCTCAACCATCTACCCCCATGCTTCATATCTCCACTGATGACTCTGATGATAACACCCCCATCATTTTTCTTAAAAGAAAAAAGCAGCAGAAAACTGAAACTCCACCAAAAAGGAGAAGAACCAGGGCTTCGGTCAAAGCAGCTGCTATCCCCAATAGTCCCCCCCAGTCTGAAGGAAAGTGGCCGAAAAATAAAATTTACTAATTTTCCTGCCTCTTTACCGAGGCAACGAACACGGTCGACCGTAGCAGTTAAACCCACCAGCCCTATTATCCCCAGTTCTCCACCCATCACCCTAACACCTCACATTCCAACCATCCCTGAGCATTCCCTTTCCTCACCCTTTGGGGCTGAGATGCAGAGCGTTGACAGTTTTGTGACATTATTTTCTGAGGCAGCTGTTACACAAGAACCAACTGCCGAAAAATCTAAAGTAGACACCCAAGGTGATATTGGGCAAGTGGCTGTTACACAAGAACCAACCACTGACCCAACAGGTGACACACAAGAACCACTTGTTGGGGATGAAAATGACCAAGTGGATGCGGAACAACAATCCCTTCCTCCATTAGAACCTGCAGATACACAAGCTCCGCCTACCATAGCCTCTCTGCAAGAAGAAATTGAGTTTCTAAAATATCAAATTAAGGATTATCAGTAGGAGATAATAATGGTTAAAGAAGCCTATCAGAATGAATATAATCTCCACATCTTAGCATGGGTAGCGTCTGTAACAGAAAAGAGTCAATACAATGAGTATGTGTGCAGTGGGTGTGGTGAGTTGTACACTCAAGCAGGATATAAGATAGTCCAGGTTCCAATGACCGAAGCTAATCCACAACCTTCTGCTGCTGTAATTGAAACAGAACAACTTGCTGTTACACAAGAACCAGCAGGAGAAACAGAACAACCTGCCGTTACACAAGAACCAGCAGGAGTTGCAGAAGGAGAAACAGAACAACCTGATGTTACAAAAGAACCAGTAGGAGTTGCAGAAGGAGAAACAGAACAACCTGCTATTACACAAGAACTAGCAGGAGTTGCAAAAGAAGAAATAGAACAACCTGTTGTTACACAAGAACCAGCAAGTTCTCCAAGAGTTGTAAAAGAAGAAACAGAGCAACCTGTTGTTACACAAGAACCAACAGGTTTTTCAAAAATCGTGGAGGAGGACATAGAACCACCCCGGCCCACCCAAACTACCATAGAACAGAAATATTTTTCTGATGCCTATGCACAGACTGAATCTCCCTGTGTCAGAAGTGCTCACACGGAGACCTCTAGTTTTCAAAAACTAAAAGACACATGGAGAACAGAACATGAGATTTCACAAGGGAGGGCATTCCAACAACAAAAGTCAACTTGGTTTAGCTATGCATATAAAAATTGGGATGCACTTGAACAATCTCGAGCTCAACATAAATAAAATAAGAAATTAAAAGATAGGTTGTCCTCTATCTTCAATTTGGTCCAGAGGATACTGGCTACAAGACAACCCTCTTTCAATTATGCAGTATTTTTGAGAGAACGCTTAGCATTCTTGCAAATAAAGGCAATCAGAGATGGAAGACCCTACCAGGTTGATACACTTGATCAATTTATTGAAACATTCAGAGAAACACCAAATAATGATCAAAACCTACTTTGTGAACTCTATCTTCACAATGAGGCCATGCCTGAAGATAGAATGATGAATATACTCCCTATTGTTGGTGATATCCAAATAAGAGCCTTCATCTCTTTTCTAGCCAATCAACTTACTTGGAAAAATGCCTATATGACAGCAACGCATAATGAGCAGAACTGCCTTCTCTGGATTTGAAATGAACCACAGAATGCAGTCACCTTCATTGCACAGCATCAAAAAATTCCAAGTAATCCAAAGTTGGTTGATCACATGAGGAAACTACAGGCAACAGTCTTGCAGGACTGCCAACATTATGTAAAAACAAAAGGGGCACTGGCCATCGAAGCAAACAATTTATTTTGGGAACATTGTCCCAAAGAGAGACAAGAATATCATCCTTACAATCCCCTCAATATTCAGGTAGCAATTTCACGCATACCTTATTATGTCAAATGTATGGAAAAGTCTGCTGAGAGGTGGATTGGCTACCATTTTCATTTCCCTCTCTTGTGGTTACCTGGTCAGCAATATAAGGCTCATTACAAACTGACCAAAAAGGAGGAGGTGGCAGTATGGCAGCAATTACAGAGTGTCCATGGATTCAGAAGCAGGTCTGATAAAACCTTCTTTAGCTACTGTATCAGCAACTTACACTGTTCATCCCAGTACTCCGACTCAGATTCAGAGTAAACGTTGCATGAGGACATGCAACCCTTTCAGTTGGGGGGGATGTTAGGACTCCATATTGTCTGGTTTTGACCTCATATTTTGTCATGATGTTACCCCTTTTTAGCCATAAGTTGAAACCCTTGATAAAATTTTGACCTCATCATTCCAAGGTATGAAGTAACTCTCCTCATTGCTATATGTTTAATTATTCAACACATATTCATGTTATCTTTATAATTAATCTTTGGAAGTTGACTAAGTCGCTAACAATTGTTGGAACTGTTTGAAGTCTGCAGAATTATAATTCACAATTGCTGCAACACCAGAAACAACAACTGTATAGTTGCTATAACACCAGAAACAACAACTGACTAAAACGGGTAAAAGTCTTAATTTGCAAAGGATGAAACAACAATTGTTGAGCAAGGTAGTAACCGTCTGAAGTTGGCAGAACTATACTTGGTAGATGCTGACATAGCACGATCAGCAAAACATAGTCGCAGATGCTGGAACACCAGGAACAGCATGAGAACTTCAAGGGAACAATTGAGATTTGTCAAATCGACAACAACAGCGGAACAGCCAAGGATAGTACAAGGACCCCAAGGAGATAGACGAAGACTACTAGTTTTGCAACAACGGAAGGATCTAACTAAATGAAGGATGACAAAGATATACACTGTTGTAACAACATGCTGTAACAGGAATTGATTTCCTATTTTTGTACAAAAGGATCAAAATGAATGAATAATGACAATCTATTGTAATAGATGTCTCCTCTATAAAGAGGAGACATCTACAGTTGAGAGTTAGGGAGATATAACGGAAGTATTGTAGTGCAGAGCAAGTCTGAATTTTTATTGTAATTGGACATTTTGGCAGATGAATAAAGCACTGTTCTGAGCATTTTAACTTAGCATCTGTGTTTAGGGGAATCTTGTGAGAGGGACAGGGCCCACCTTCTTCACAAGATTCACCCATTTCTTTTCTGTTAAGTGTGTGTGTGATTTCTGTACATTTCTAGCCTTGCTTCCGATATTTCCTTTTTGTTGATACTCTGTCTCCTTGATCGATTGGCGCTGTGAGAGTGTGTCACCGGTGATTAGGATTTTCAATGTGCATTGGCAAACTGGTCACAGAGGCAGGTGCTGAACATCCTTATTCTGAGGATAGGGTCCTGGTCCTCTGTTACAAATGGCCATCATTTCTTTCTGCAGATTTGTTACCATTAATTAATTGCTTTCATTTCATTTCTGCAATAGATTATAACTGCTGTAACACAGAGTAAGGGTTTGATAGAAAGTATATCTGTTTATACTACAACCTTTAATGCTTTTAGAATTAAGTGCATACAGTATGAGGTCACCTTTGAAACAAAAGGACTTTCCTGAGTTGACAATTGAATGTGGTACTCGACTGTTTAATCAATAAACAATTCGAGCAGCCAACAGTTTCCTCACCATATTTTTACCCATTGAATAATAGATCTCTTTGTTTATAAGTAGTAGTACATTCCTCCAACCAAAAGATATACTTGCTCCAAAATAGAGAAAAAAAATTAATTCTAAAATTAGGGTCTCCTTAGAACCCTTGTAAAGCCTTGATTTTGGGTCTTCTCTAATAGTTGGCCTTGCACATGATGTAATTTTATTTTTTTGTAGCTCTAAGTAAAAATTTTGTACTATAATAGATGGATATGTCTTATTTAGACTCCATAAATCTCATTCATATGCAAGTCTATAGGAGCAAGTTACATCAAAGATACCAATATTCTTTCTTGTGTGTGTGTCTTCCTTGAGAAAAATTTCTTGAAGTACCACTTCAGCAATAATTCCCTAAGAGGTATACAATATGGTCCTACAAAACTCTAGTCCATCTTTTGTCCGATCCCACAATTGGCACTTGATTTGGAACTCACAATATTCAAATATGTTTTCTTTCTAAAACCACATTTTTAAGCCTAGTTTGAGCATAAAAACAAAACCCCTACGATGTACAAACTATAACTCCCAAATATAGTGAACTAGATTTCGACTTTCAACCAAATGCACTTTAATATTTTCTCTAAAAAATTGAAATTTACATGCAATTTTAATGATCCAAAAATAAGTTAGACTATAAATCATAAGATAGTAAATGTGAAGTAGTGAAAACAAGGATGATCCAGTCTGATGCCAAATTTTATGGACCAAATGCCCAAATAAACATAAAAGGGACCAAATTCAAACATTTCACACCTGAATCATATGAAAGAGTGACTAAATAAGTTGACATAGATATAGTTAACATAATAATATTGAATCAAGTTTATGGTTAGAGGTTTAACATTATATTATAGAAACAAGCATGAGAAAACTCTCACAACTTATCCAAGTGAATGTGCTTTCTTAACATGAATTAGAGAAACAAATGTCACATTGTAGAACAAAGAAGTCTTAAGTTTTTTAAACAATTGTTTTCTATTAGTGTGGTAGGTTTTGGCTTGATTTCCATTCACATTTTCATGTGATGAAGTGTTTGGGAACCTATGATCAATTTCACATTATAGAAAAAATACAACATATAGAAAAACTAAAAATGTATTAAATATTAGATAACATTATTTGCAACTTCATTAAGTCAATGACAAATACTCTCAGGCCTCATTACATTCATTAATATAATGCTTAGAGATCTATAATCCATGACAAACAACACGCTATAAACCCAAATCATGGAGAACCAAAGGCCCTTTGTTAATTCACAATCTCCATATTTGTTCCTACACCCATTGGTTTTTGGCCTTTTAACTATTCAAATACAACCCTTCAGATTTTACAACTTCGATTAATTTCTCAGAATTTTCTAATTATGATACCAAAATATAGTACAATTTGCATGAGATGGATAAAAAAAAGTGCACAAAAATTCATATAAGTGTCCGTTTGAAAAAGTGAGACTTATTGTTCGTAGATTTTAATGTTGCTGAGAAAATTCATGCTTCATCTACATCTACTTATATCAAATCTACCAAGTTGACAACTTATGCATTTTTCCATTGAAATTAACCAAAACTCCTTTCTTTCATTAAAATTCACACCAAAAATCATTTATCGGCCAAATTGAGTGATTAAACTTGGACTACATGTATTTTCTCATTCTTCACCTTTCCTCATTTTGATGTTTTAATGAGTTTTAAAAGTTTATGTTATACAAAAACACCTAAATTATGCTTTCTTTATGTAATATACAAAAATTCGACAAGGACATTTTAAAATGTATGCCAAAAAGTTCTCACGTATGACATAAGTAAATTGTTCTCAATCATCAATAATTTCCATGTCACACACAAAACCCATTTCTTATGTTTTGTTGCTTCATCTCCACATGTATGCATTTTTCTTGTTGAAATGCCCTTTTAAACTATTGTTAACATTTGCACAAAAAGCACTACATCATGAAACAAATGCACATCAAGGCCAACTTAAGGATCCAAAGACAGTAGAAGTTTTACATTAAGTTCTCTACAAGCTCCTTCTATATTATTCCATGACTCCATGTCTAAGTGCTAGAAAGAAAGTTTCTCTTATTCACACAATTTAGAAAAATGCATGCCAAGAGCTTTAAAAGTGTGCATCTATTTTATAATAATAATAATAATAATAATAAGAGGGTAATTAAATAAAGAAAATAAGAATGATAAATAAAATAAATAATTAAAAAAGACACGACCTTTCAAAAAAGGTATCGATGTGTACTCATATTTTTATTTATTGGGGACTTCACAATAATCAAAGCATCGCATTCAATTCTCTTCTCTTCTATTTTATTGTTTCATGACATTCAATAACTCCATCTGTTATTACAACAAGTCATCATCTAGTCATACCTTAGTTGCAAATCTCATTTGTACAACCATCAACATATAACCATTTGCACAAATCACTATACATCTATTCCTATTTCCACCATACACATATGTCCGCTATTGTACGTTCAAATGTACCACTATCTGCCATACAAAATCACCATCTGTCATATAAAATTGTAGTTGCCATTTCTTATGAAGAAAAAAATTGCACCTTGTTATTCCATAAAAGAAAACAAAGGATGCATACAATACAAAAAAAAGGAGATTATGAAGCCAAAGATTCACTCAAAAGCAAAAACAAAAAAGTTTAGAAACTCAATTAGGACATTGTGGAGCCTATAGAAAATATGTCTGGTATATAATTAGACTACCCAAGTGTTAACATTACAAAAAATTAATTTATTGAGAAAAACTCCTTCATATAGTACTGGAAATTGACCATCAATAGTAGCTAGAGAAAAATAAGCATGTCTTTGAGAGAGAGTACAAAAACAATCAATACTCTAACTAAGTTTATCTTAAAGAGTCAAGTAAAATGGTTTGCATAAGGCTAAGTTAGATGATGTAAATGAAAATTGCCTCTTTTGATTCGATTAGTGGACTTATATTCTTCAAAGAAAATGATTCTAGAGGTCTAGGTAAGAGCTCCTTTAGATAATAATTTTTCCCTTGTATTTCATTTTCTGTAAATATGATGAAAAGTGAGAGACTGGAACCTTTCCTTTAATGTCAATAACATGTATTGTCAATAGCTTAGATTGAGTACCTAAAGAGAACACCTATCATTCTTCCATTGTACTATGCATATAGAATCCCCATAGAATTGTAAATGGAATATCTTTTTATTAATATCAAAAGAAAGAAGAGTCTAGTACTCTATAAGCTCAACTTTTCTATTCATTATTTGTTCCAGGTTAACCCAAATATGATAAGACTTACTTCCAAGGAGTCTAATGAGGGAACCCCCACCACACACACCTTCTTGAGAGGCTCCATCAAAGATTCATGTTGGATAGTTCTGATCATGAATGGTAAAGCTAAACAAACTGGAAGAATTAGGAAGTCTAGACCTAGAAAACTCCTTAAAAAAGCTTATAATTTTGGGAATTACCACCTCTATATTAATAGATATATTTTAAAAAATACAATTTTTCTCATTCTCCATAACCCCATGATATGAAGATGAGCATATTCTTATGATTGCCCATATTTGTGTCCCAATATCGAAGATAGTTTTCAAAATTGTTTTTCATTCTCCATAATCCGATGATATGAAGATGGTAAGAGTATTATGACTGCCTAGATTTGTGTCCCAGTACTGAAAAAATTTCAAAACAAAATTGTCTTTAGTAATGGGAGACTAATATGGGCAGTCATAAGACTCTTACCATCTTCATATCATGGGGGTTATGAAGAATGAGAAACAAATATAATTTTGAAATTACATCTATTAATATAGAGGTGGTAATTCAGAGAATAATGTAAGCTTTTTAAAGGATTTTTCCAGGCCTATACTTCCCAATGTGTCTAGATTATCTAGCTTTCCCATTCATGATCAAGGAGGTGTGTGTGGTGGGGGTGCCCTCATTAGAATTCCTGGAAGTAAGTCTTATCAAATTTGGGTTAACTTGTTATAGGTCAGAAATACAAAAGCTGAGCTCGTAGCATGTTGGACTCTTCTTAGTTTTGCTATTAATAAAAATATCTTCCATTTACAAGTCTATGGGGATGAAAATTGTAACTACCATATGAAAATTGTAGTTTGACCATCTATACAAATAATGTGTAATTAGATTCACATCCAAATAGTGAATCAAAGCACTATATAGTCAATTCTCTCATCCGTACTATTTTCTACAATATGTCCATACAATGAATTAAAAAGTTGTACAACCAATTTCTATTGTCTATATTGTCATCTATAATTTCTCCATACAGTGAATTAATTAAGTGTTTTACCATACAATTTAATTATTGCATCATACATAATTTAATTACTACACCATACACTTCAATTCAAAACCATTTAATTATGTATGTTCTATACAATTTTCCATCTGTATGGTTTAAATAATTGAATGTGTAGTACATACTCAATAAAATAGGCCATATAATTAAATCCAACCATATAATTTCAAAATATCAAAACATTCTACAACAGGTAATGTAATTTACTCAAAATTGATATAAAAATACCTTTCCAGTGACAAAAAACATGGTTGAAATAAACTCAATATTGGAAAAACTAGAAGACCAAAAAATGTTAAATGATGCAAGGTATGAAGCATTTCATAAGAAACTTCAAGAGAAAAATATCAATTTTGAATAACATATCTCTTATAATCACAATACCTTACAATAGGAGAAAACAAAATTAACTGCTCAAATCGATAAAAATTACATTGAATTGAAGGACCTAATAGACAATCTCTTTAATCCTCTGAACATGACCATCCCAAAACCAAATTATTCAAGTACTTATATCCATTTATTTGGGCCCTTCTAGTACATTGAATCCATAAGTGAGTAGACCCTATCATGACATGGTAATCCCTAACTAATTTTCATCATATACAAATCAACCAATTTTAGCATACCCGATTAGAGAAAAAATTGAATTATCAAGGCTTGATAGGAAAGAAAAACAAGGCATGGACTAGATTAACTAGGTATAAGAATATTTTAAAATCCATAATGTCAACAGTGATGATGAAAAATTCAAATATGCATCTATACAACTAGAAGAATACACATATAATTGGTATATGCGGTAGAAGAAAACAATTTAGTCGACAAGTTGAAATAAATTTAAGGACACATTTTTTGAAAGAATTGAAGGTAGCAAAGAAGATGAATTTTTTCTCAGAACCCACGAAATTACAAAAAAGTGGAATCATTAATGAATTTAATCAAAACCTAGTGGGAGGTGTTACTTTCAATTAACCCAACATCTTGTTGAGAAATGGTAACAAGAAATTCCAGTTTAATTTGTCCTCAAATTAAACTGAGAATTAAAATCGAATTCTATTCTCAGAGCAACTTGTATATAGTTAATTAAGTTTAATTAACTTAATTAGCTTAGGAATTTCGATTAGGAAGTCTTTCTGTAGTCATGTATATGTTCTCTCTAAATTTTCGGGGTCCAGGATGAGTTTATTTGAGTTCTGATTAGATTAACTTAGTTTAATCACTTATGGTTAGTTAAATCAGTTCCAACTGTTTATGGAAATAATAGAGGACTAACAGTCAGTTGGTGCACTGGTGCATCCACAAGTGTTACTCTAGTTAACTAAAGGTTCCCTCATGAGAAACTCATGCATGTCAATTTAGAGAAAGACTCAATTGAGACTAGAGTGTAGGGACAATGTACTATCAATTGTATGATTTACTAAGTTGTAAATATCATGCATGAAATCAGAGAAGGGCCTATGTTTGGATTGCACAGTTTTGGAAGCATGAATTCCCTTTAAATATGGGCTATCCATCCTAGGACTTGCGCAAGCAAATAGGGGATTGGCAGGTAATGGAAATTGGCTAAGTGCTGGCTAATAGCAGGCTTGTGAGGTAGAGGGTTGAGCATACTAGTGCAGAATTGTTCTAGTGAGAACAAGATTTGTATCTTCACTCATATTTCTAATTTAATGAAATACAAATAGGTGGGGTTTTGAGTATTGACTTTCCCAAGGAAAACTTATTGTGTTATGTTTCATCAATCTATTGGCTTCCACTGGTTGAAAGTACAAGTAGATTCTTGTCCCATTCCTTAGAAAATTGCATGAGATTGTAAATCTACAAGAAATTCTACATGGTATCAGAGCTGAATTCAATATAATAGAGGAGATTTCAAAGTTTTTAGTTTTGGGTTACAGGTGAAATTCAAATTTGCAATACATACTTCAGATGGAGTTCTATGGTTTGCGATGCCTTGGAAGGCAGCTCAAATTATATAGCCTGGAGGGACAAAATGGAGGTTGTGCTAGATGATAATGGCCTGAAGGAATTCAATGATCAAGACATTCCTAAGCTAGTAGCATCGGATGCACATAATCTAGCCAAATGGAAGAAGTGTCTGGTGAAGGCAAGGTGAATAAGCCTTGAGGGAGTTCGAGACCACATTATCTCAAGGCGCCATGGCAAGGAAACTTTGTATGCTATGTGCAAATCATTGATGGACTTGTATCAGAACAACACTGACCAAAGGAAATTGGCATTGAAGGACAAACTTCAAAAATAAAAATTGAGAAAGGTGAGAATATTCCAAAACACTTCACCAAGTTCACTCAATGTCGTGATGAACTTGGAAGTGTTGGAATTACGGTTTCCAAGGATGATATGGTGAGTCTTGCTCTTCTAGGACTCCCAAAGAGTTGGAATAGTTATTAGGACTTTGTTAATTGTTGAAAGAAGCTGCCAAATTGGGAACGACTATGGTCGGATTTGATGCAGGAGGAGATCAAGAGGAACACCAAGGATGGCTCTTCATCAAATGCTAATGACGAAGAGAACTGTGCCTTAGCGATTAAGGAGAAGAAGGGGAAAGGAAAAGATTCCCATTACAAATCAGATTCTTTCCATGGAGGTAAGAAGAAAGACATGAAAAAAGTGAAATGCTTTCATTGTCATGAGCTGCACAATTTTGCTACAAATTGTCCACTCAAGAAGTCCAAGAAGAAGTCCTCAGGAGGAGTGGCGGGTGACGATTTGGCCTCTCAATTCAAATTGGACTTTTCCCTCTTTGCATGCATGGTGTCATTAATGATGGGAAGTGTATGGTACTTAGACAATGGAGCTTCATTCCACATGAACTGCGATAAGGAGTTATTTAATGACCTAGAGGGGAAAGATCTCTAGATGCATATCGAGATGGGTGATGATGGGAGGTATAGTGCTACTTGATTGTGAATGATTACATTTTAGAGGGAGCATGGGGATCCACTCACCTTGAAGAATGTTATGTATGTGACCGGACTGAAGAAGAACTTGGTATCCGTTGCCATGCTTGAGAATAGAGGCTATGTTGTGATCTTCTCTAAAGGAAAGATGTTCCTTCGGCACATAGCCACGACCACGGGTCAAGTAAAGAATATAGGGATTTAGGTGAAGAATCTTTATAAGCTAGAGGTAGAGGATTATGTTTCTTTGAGAATGAAAAGAAGAGAGGTGAAAATCTGAGACGTTGGTGAGTTGTGGCACAGGAAATTAGGTCACTTGCATCATGGGGCTTTGAAGATCATGCAACAGATCTCCACTAGTTTGACCAAAGGTACACTAGAGAAAGTTGATACATGCAATGGGTGTACTTTGGGTAATACACCAAGTCTTCCTTTCATGATAGAGACAGTCGAGAAGAGGCTATTCTAGAGCGAGTTCATTCAGATGTGTGTGGACCATTCTCAACAACATCCACGAACAAACATAGGTATTATGTTATATTTGTTGATGACTTTTCTTGTAAACACTGGATATTTTTCATGCAGAAGAAGGATCAAACTTTCACAATGTTTTGTGAATTTAAATCATTGATTGAGAAAGAGTCGGGCAAGAAGTTTAAAGCTCTACAGAGTGATAACAGTGGTGAGTATGTCTAAAATGAGTTTATGGACGTTTGTGCAGCAGAAGGGATTAAACGATAGTTGACAACACCCCATAACCCTCAATAGAATGGGGTGGCTAAGAGGAAGAACAGAAGCATAGTAGGGATAGTAAGGGTGATGTTGCATGATCAAGGCCTACTACTACACTTGTGGGCTGAGGCATGCAACACAATGTTTTATGTTTAGAACCATAACCAACATGAGATAATTGGGATGAAGACATTAGAGGAGGCTTATTCCAGAAAGAGGCCATATTTTTGTCACTTCCAGATATTTGGGGCATCAATATATTCCCATGTGACCAAAGATGCATGGAAGAATATTGAGCCAATAGCAGAGTTGGGGATATTTGTGGGGTACATTGATACACCTCACAACTATCGGGTGTACTTGCTGACCAACAAGATGACAGTGGTTCGCAGGGATGTCAGATTTGATGAGGAGAATGCCATGCGAGTTTCCATTGAGAGGGAGCTTCAACTACATAAGTTTGAGGAGATTTTAGCTCCTAAGGTTGAGGAGCCTCAAATTGATGTGGATCGACCACATGCAGAGGATCTAGCAGTGGAGATATCTAGTCATGCAAAGTCTTCCAGAGATGGGAGAAAGCACACCAAAGAGGCAAATAGATTGTTGTCGGATGCTATAGAGAATGTGGGAGCACCTACATCACAGTGCAGATAGAGGAGGTCACTTGATAGGTACATTGTATACATGGATCTTATGAGTGGATGTGTTGTGACAAAGACATATTCCTTTGAGGAAGCAATGCAACAATCGGTTTGGGTTGATTCCATAGTGGAGGAGTATGACTCCATAGTTCATAATAGTGTTTGGGATGTGGTCCTGAGACCAGCGGATAAGTCTGTGGTGAGCTCCCATTGGCTTTATAAGGTAAAGAAAGTTGCAGATGGTAGTGTGGAGAATCATAAGGCTATATTTGTGGCCCGTGGATTTTCACAAGTAGAGGGGATTGACTATGATGAGACCTTTTCTCCTATTGTAAGGTACTCATCGATCAGATGTATATTGGCACTATCAGTGCAGATGGGTTGGAAGATACATCAGATGGATGTGAAGACAAACTTCCTTAAAGGCACGATTGAGGAAGAGGTGTACATAGAGTAGCCTAAAGGTTTTGAAACCTTAGACCGTGAGTCACATGTGTGTTGGCTCAAGAGATTGTTGTATGGGCTGAAGCAAGTACCCCGTGCTTGCTACACTAGGATAGATAGCTACTTCAATGGGTTGGGCTTCACGAAGAGTGAAGCAGATGCGAACCTGTACCACATAGTGGTGGAAGGTAAATTTTTTATCATTGTACTTTATGTTGATTATCTCATACTAATAGGTGATCATCAACTGATCAAATCTTGCAAGGAGGACCTTGCAAGAGTTTTTGAGATGAAGGACTTGGGGCTCATGAATTACTTTCTGGGCATGGAAGTATTGTAGGGTGATGGGGAGTTATTTGTGTCTCAAGGAAAGTATGTCAATGCGATACTCAAGAGGTTTCACATGAAGAGTTGCAAGCCTATGGAGACTCCTCTAGCTGGTAACTGGAGGAAGGAGGATGCTATGCCGGGAGAGGTAGTGAAAGCTAATTTTTACAGGAAGCTTGTGGGTTCGCTCATGTACTTGGTGAACACACGACTGGATATGTGCTATGTAGTTAAATAACTTAGTTAAGAGATGGTTAGGCCTACCAAGTTGTATTGGAAGATGACAAAGCATGTATTGAGATACCTCAGGGGCACTTCTCAGTATGGAGCGTAGTACAGACGAATAGAGGGAGTGAAGCTTTAAGGCTTCTCTGATGCAAATTGGGCAGTGAGTCCATTTGATAGGAAGAGCACATCAAGAGGGATCTTCAGTATTGGGTTAGTGGCAATTTCTTGGTACAATAGGAAACAAAGATCAGTTGCACTCAGTTTGACAATGGTAGAGTAAATGGTTGTGACTCAAGAAACATGTGAGGCCATATGGATGAGGAAGATCCTAGTTGGTATATTTGGTCAACAAATGAATCCAAGATTGATTTAATGCGATAATAAGAGTTGTATGAAACTCTTTGAAAATCTAGTTTTTCATGAGAGGTCAAAGCGCATTGATATATGATATCATCATCTTAAAGATTATGTATTGAGGCAGATCATGTTGTTAGAGTACATTCCCACGAAGGAGCAAGATGCTCACATTTTGAAAAAGGCATTGTCAAGATGTAAATTCAAGTTTCACAGAGATAGGATTGGGATAACAGATAATCCCTTTCTTGTTGAGAGGGAGTGTTGAGAAATGGCAATAGGAAATTCCAGTTTAATTTGTCCTTGAATTAAATTGAGAATTAAAATCGAATTCTATTCTCATAGAAACTTGTAAATAGATAATTAAGTTTAATTAACTTAATTAGCTTAGGAATTTTGAGTTGGAATTATTTCTGTAGTCATGTATATGTTCTCACTAAATTTTAGGGGTCTAGGATGAGTTTATTTGAGTTGTAAGTAGATTAACTTAGTTTACTGAGTTATGGTGAGTTAAATTAGTTCTAAATGTTTGTGGAACTAATAGTCAGTTGGTGCACTGGTGCATCCACAAGTGTTACTCCATTTAACTCAAGATTGTCTCATGAGAAACTCATGCATGTCAGTTCAGAGAAAGACCCAGTTGACACTAGAGTGCAAGGACAATGTACTATCTGTTTTATGATTTACTGAGTTATAAATATCATGCATGCAATCAAAGAAGGGAATATGTTTGGATTTGCAGTTTTGAAAGCATGAATTCCCTTTAAATATGAACTATTAATCCTAGGAATTATGCAAGGAAATATGGGCTTGGTGGGCATTGGAAATTGGCTAAGTGTTGGCTAATAACGGGCTTGTGAGGTAGAGAGTTGAGCATACTTGTGCGGAATTGTTCTAGTGAGAACAAGCTTTGTATCTTCACTCATATTTCTAATTTAATGAAATACAAATAGGTAGGATTTTGAGCAGTGGATTTGTTCTTAATGTTGGGAAAACTTGTTAATGTTACGCAAGCTCCCTCATCAATATTAAAAATAAATGTGTTTAGGATCGTCCTTAGATTAACTAAAATGTGAGGAATTTTGTGTCAAGTGTTGAGTGTCTTTTATGAGAAATTTATGAGGTTAATTAGTTGTTTAAAATACATATACAACAAGTAAGTTCTAGAGAAGTAAAACACAACAACTCATGACACAATGTTCACCCCTCGTAGGTTACATCTCCTTGGACCTGCTTCAATGGCTAGGACCTCTTTGGATTAATGGTCAATTCTCTAATTACATGCACCTGTAGTGCTCCAATGGCTTTGCAACCTACTCCATTGGATTTAGAAGACACAAAAACCCCAAAAATGACTATCCAAGCTTTATCAATTGGACTTCAACTAATCTAGGCTTGACCTCCTCTCCTAGTGGCCCTAGGCTTCCTTAAACTTCAACGTAGCAAAATAACATATATAAGTGTCTTTCTGGCTCTACAAACCTATTCCATTGTGTTCATAGCATCCAAATTATTTAGCAATGACTCTTTCTTAGCCAAAATTGGTCGAATAATGAAGAAGTTATGGTCTCTTCCATTTTACCTAGGAGAACTCCACCAAATATGGAGAAACTCCAGTTAACCCCGCCAAATTTGGAGAAGTGTTGGATTGGTAAGACCTTCTAAAACTACTACAAATTGCTGCTAGCACCCTCCAATTTAGTGTCGGGTCGTATGGCGCTCATGGAACCGGGGCTGGTCCCCTTACCTCCATTCCTTCGGCGCTTAAAATTCAAATATAAATGAAAATGTTTATGGTTAAGTCCAATGGTGGTGGCATAGTGGTAAGGTGTGGGTCTTGTGTGGACAAGGTCGCGGGTTCAACTCCGCCGGCCTCCCAAATAACATTTTACTGGACCTTTGAGAGGGCACGTGGTGACCTCTGGGCTTGCCACGTGTCAGCCTCTCATTGGTACACCTCAAATGTCGTTGACCAATAACATGCCAACACTTGTTGAAATCTGATTGTTGACTGGGCTGTACAGATGCCTAGTTAGCATCCCAGTAAACTTTGTAGCCAGAATTTTTCCTGTTTAACAAATCAAACAAACGTCTCTATCTTTCTCATACAAACTCCATTTTGAGTGAAACGAGTTGCATTGGGATCATATCGTCGAGACAGATGTGGTCATTCATTTTTTCAGTTTTTCTGAGCACTTTGAGTTTTGAGCAAATTTTTGCCCCTAATCCAGATTTTGATCACTCCTTCCCACTGACAGGCTTTTGGACACAAAAAAGTTGGTTATCTGATGAGATATGAATACTCTTCTCCTTCCAAAGTTTTTTAATTGGTTCTACTTCAAAAAATATCCATGACAACCACTTGGGTTCACTAACATGCCTTGCCTTGCAAATGGCTCGGTACTTCAACTAATGTTCTCCTTTTGCTGCTGACCCAATCCAACACTTGCTGGCTGCTTGTTGATTAAACAACCTGTTGTACCAAAGTGATCCCTTGATGCTTGGAAAGCTGACTGATGGCCTTCCCACTGAGAATCATGTTCCTCTTTTGCAACACATTCATTTGATGCAACCTTCTCCTTGGAACCACTTTTCCAAGTTAAGCCCATCTGCGTGAACGGCAATAATGAGTTCCAATATTAGTAATAACAAGAAAAGAAATGACCATTCTTTTACCTCCATAATTCCAAATTCCACATATGGAAGAATGCATTCGCCATCTCTTTCACTTCTTGGCGCCAACACAACAAATGGTCTACAACGGCTGCAATTTTTTTTGGCATTTTTGTCCACTTTTGCTGCTTGATTCCATCATCCTCCAGTATTAAGATGTTGCTCATGTCATGATTTTAGGATGACGACTAATCATTAGCCTCTTTCTCAAGTGTGGACCTTCCAAAATCCTTCGACATCTTGTCACAAGAAACACCATTAACCTTGAAAAACACTCATGCAAGAATATAACTTGACAACCTCTTCCTTTTGCTTCTTCAAAGCAATAAATGTCACATCATGTGAACATCGCCATTTACTCTTACATCTTGCTGTATAAACCATCAAATAAACACAAGTCAACAACACATGCTTCTTCAAACAACTAATTTTCAGGTCAAGCAAAAGCATGTACAACAACTTGACGATTTACAACAAGAATTCCACATTCTCATGAAATAATTCATCACTTCTCCCTTTCATCTTTGGAGACAAAATCAACTCTTCCAAGTCAATATAGCATACATGTAACAATCAATCGAAAACACAAGCCAACACTCATGCATGAGCAAATGATCAACATTCTCAAGTTGACAACATACATGTTTACAAAGCAATCAACCAACACAAGTCAATCACTCATGCATGTTTAAGCACAATGAAACTATTAAAAAATTCCACTATTCACACACACAAACTCTCATGCATGTATAACAATTCTCAGCTCTCTCATAATTACAATCACAAGTACAATAATCTCATTAGTATGTACGAGTACTTAAAGAGCTGAAATGACCAAATTTGCTACAATAAAGTGAGTCAACACACTCCACTTTTGAACACCTTCCTGGCGTAAAAATGCAAGTTCAAGAATGAAACATGCATGCAAATTTGTATTTTCAACTTGCTATCTTTGCTACATCTAAGTGAGTCAACATAACTCTACTTTTCCAACATATTGCTTCATGCAATATGCAACATACTTTCAGGAGAAAAGAAATGCATCCAAATAACAAGGAAATGCATCAATAAGGCAAGATTTTCATCAACTATCAAAAGAAATGCAAGGCCTTAATTGGTTAAGAAATCTAACCATCTCTTTCCAAACCATTTCAATGGCGCTTCTTTCATTTGCACTTCATCATGTGTATCATCCTGACCCACATCAACTATGGAATCCTTTTTACATTCTTTCCAAAATATCTCTCCACCTTCTTCAAATGTTGTCGATGACTTGTTGGATGCAAAGTCCAACGCTTGTCTACAAGATGACCCTACTTATGGCAATGAGTGCAAAATAATTGCATCTTCTTTTCAACATGGTTTCCATTATCCAATGGACCTTTGGCTTTCTGTCTCTTTTGTTTTCAAAGTTTCCTATGTATGGTTATCCTCTTCCAATACCTCAAAACAATATGGTTATTCAAACCACAAAAGGAACATGTAAATTTTCACCAAATATTATGTGAAGATTTACCATGTTTATCATAATCAAAAGAAACTTGATTAAAGGCAGATTTATACCTTGCACATTCACCTTTATCGCCTTCTTGAAGAGGTGAATTTTAAGAGGTAGTGGCTCTCTTCAAAATACCAACAATGATTTCAATGACCTTAGAGCTTTCAACATCCTCTTGTTTTCCATTTCCACTAGTTACATTCTTATGAGCATCTTCTTGCAAAGTGGGTATAAAACTTTTGCACTCCTCATGAACACTAACTTCACAAGCTTGAGGTAATGAGCATGTAATGAAAGTACTTCTTGGAAGACCTTCATGTGCCTCAAATTTGGAGTATTCTCCATCATGTTGTCCATAAAAAAGACCCAAATACCTAGGCCTTTCCTCAACAACAATTGGCTTAACTATGCCTTGTGCATGTTTGCCTAACCCTTTACCTTCATAACCCATCTTCATCAATAATTTGGACCCTATTCCTCTAGAATGTCTTTCAAAAGCACCAAAACATTCATTTTGAGAGGAAATTTAAGAAAAAATTGAATTGCATGCCTCATTTTCATGCACATACTTGGCTAGGGTTTCCTTGGCATCATGGAGTTGAATCTCCATTGCATGCATCTTTTTAAGAAGCTTTTTCTTCTCCTCATTCATGGCCATCGACTTCTCTTGAAGTATAGTGTTCTCCTTCCTATCTTCATTCATCTCTTGCACCATATCTCTTATGATGATAAGCTCTTGCAATATCTCTAAATCAAAGAGTCTTGATAAGGAAGATGGATTAGAAACATCACTTGTTGAAGTTGCCATCACACTTGTAATGCATCAAAAATCTTCACAAAGCTTCAAAAAGTTTCTCAACAAAGAAGCATCTCAGACCATCTCCCTTCTTCAGCATACACACATAAACTTGCACACAGTTAAATTATCCTTGCACAAATAAAAAACCAATAGCTAATTTTCTAGCTAACCTTGGCAAACAATCTCAGGGTTAAAATGAGCTAACTTTCTCTGATATCAACTTGATCTGAATTTTGGGAAAAATTGTTAATGCTATGCAAGCTCCCTCATCAATATTAAAAATAAATGTGTTTAGGATCGTTTCAAATTAACCAAAATGTGAGGAATTGTGTGTCAAGTTTTGAGTGCCTTTTATGAGAAATTTATGAGGTTAATTAGCTGTTTAAAACACATATACTACAAGTAAATTGTAGATAAGTAAAACACAACAAATCATAACACAAAGCGGATAAAGGAATTCACCCCTCTTGGGCTACATCTCCTTGGACTTGCTTCAATGGCTAGGCCCTCTTTGGATTAATGGTAAATTCTCTAATTACATGCACCTGTAGTGCTCCAAGGGCTTTGCAACCTACTCCATTGGATTCAAAAGACCCAAAAACCCCAAAAATGACTATCCAAGCTCTATCAATTGGACTTCAACTAATCTAGGCTTGACCTCTTCTATTGGTGGCCCAAGGCTTCCTTAAACTTCAACGTAGAAAAATCACGTACATAGGTACCTTTCTACCTCTGCAACCTATTCCATTGTGTTTAGAGCATCCAAATCATCTAGGAATGACTCTTTTTGAGCCAAAATTCGTCGAATAATGAAGAAGTTATGGTCTCTTCCGTTTTCCCTAGGAAAACTCCACCAAATCTAGAGAAACACCACTCAACCCTGCCAAATTTGGAGCAATCCCAGATTTCTTGGGCCTGTGAATGTTGCCACCACTACCACTAGCACCCTCCTACTCAGCGCTAGGTCATATGGCACTCATGAAACCGGGGCTGGTCCCCTTGGGATGGCCCCTTACCTCCAAATCTTCGGCGCTTAAAATTTAAATATAAATAAAAATGTTTATGGTTAATTCCAATCGTCATGGAATAGTGGTGAGGTGTGGCGCTTGTGTGGGTGAGGTCATGGGTTCAACTCCATCAGCCTCCCAAATAACATTTTACTCGACCTTTGAGAGGGCATGTGGTAGCCTCTTCAGCCTCTCATTGGTCCGCCTCAAATGTCGTTGACCAATAACATGCCAACACTTGTCACAATGCGATTGAGCCACTTGTGGGAATATTATTTTTGCTGACTGGGTTGTACGGGTTCCTAGTAGCATCTCAGTCAACCTTGTACCCAAAATTTTTCCTATTTGTCAAAGCAGACATAAGTCTCTATCTTTCTCATACGAGCACCGTTTTGAGTGAAACGAGTTGTGTTGGGATCGTATTGCCGAGATGGATGCGATCATTTATTTTTTGAGAGATTCTGAGCACTTTGATTTTTGAGCAAATTTTTGCCCCTAATCCAGATTCCGATCAAGATTTCCCGAGGAAAAATTATTGTTTCATGTTCCATTTATTTTTCTTCTTCTTGTTCATATTGTTTTCATCGGTCTATTGGCTTCTGTTTGTTAAAAGTACAAGTAGATTCTTGTCCTGTGCTTTAGAAAATTGCATGAGATTGTGAATCTACAGGAAATTCTACACCTCCATAGTTACCTTATGGAAATGGGGTTACAAAATTCCTCCTTTCCCATAATTATCTTTGGACGACACCATCATGTTCATCTCGTCTAGAGCTTTCCAGTGATATAATGTTTTCGTCAATTCAATCTCTAAATCAAAGGTTATTCCCATTTGAGTTCTAGGCCTTAATCACCTACCACACCAGTAAGGAACTACCATGTATCACCCACGTGTTACTACCACCTCACATGAGGTCCCATGTGGCACCTACCATGTCATAGCGCCACCATGCCTTTACGGCACACCCCCTTCTAAGAGTGTCCCACTCCTAGATTTTTTAGGTGTAACATAACCTTTAACATCAAGTGATGGGATCATTCCCCATCCCACACCCTCCATCATTCCATGGCCATAGTTTCCCAGTGCATATAAGCTTGAACCCTACAACATGACATACATTTTCTCATCAAGTGACAAGGACAATTCCATCCTACGACTTTTGTTAGTCCACACTCCACCTTCAAAACATATTTCCATCCTATCCGTGGACCCATGCTCTACTGTGTTCTGCCTCCAAACCATGTTAGCTTCCCCTTCCATGCCATGTAGTTCTCTTATTCCAAGTGGCACCACCAAACACCTCCATGCATCCTCCTAGTGATACATCAATCCTTGTGTCCAAATCATCTCCCCTTCCAATCCTGATGATGTCACTCTACCACATCATGCACCCACATGATAGCCACGTAGCCTTTCCTAGTTTGTTTTTCTCCTAACTTCTCAGCTTGGCTAAGGCGCCCCTTGGCTCTCAGACTTCATGCAAACCCACAAATTTCCACTATGTGGTTTATGGTCATAGTTGACCACTCCACATTACTTAATGATTGGTCATTTTCCCTAGAGCATGTTTCCTTCCCCCCCATTCCCCCCCTCCCCCCCCCACCTAGGATGGACAATTATTCATTTAGATAATGGGAAACTTCTCATCACACCTTATGCCTCCCTATTGCAGTGCCATCCACCCACATATTATGGACATTAGACCTCCATGGCATGACATATATTTTGGTGGTTAGTGACGGTTGAACTATTGTCCCATATCTTGTATCTACCAAACCTACTTACATTGTCATTACTTGGATATACTAGTGTGATGTGATGTGAATTATTTTTGGAAACATACTCATACTTTTCCCATCCTACACCCCTTTTACCTTTGTGTCTTAGCCAATTCATGATTCTCCTTCAGCTCCTTAATATAGAGTTCAAGTATATCACTTCAAAGTTATATTTTTAAACTTTCAGGTACCATTCTAAGTATCCCTTCAGGAATAGTGTTCCTCAAAACACTACCTGTCCAGTGAAGCTTATAGACATGCCCCTTTATCAAGAACTTAAATGAACCAACAATAGCCAATGCATCCCTACTTACCAAGCACAATAATAGCCTACCATGCTCTAGAATGGATGCAACCTAACATCATCAAAACTAATGAAAAGCATGCAATGCAACATAAATCATTTGATTGACTAAATCCGTTGAATATACATGATCATTAGAAAACCATGAAATCATGCACATTATAGCTTAGTTGATCCTAACAGGAATGTATACAAGACTAGACCAATGAATTATAACTCAAAGATACATTAGCGATATTAGGGATATGCAATTCTCTTCACCGTGAGAACAACACACATTTATCTCATTATTAATAGCTAGGAATAACACCATTCCAAATGCAAATAGTGTTAATGCATGCATTGTTATAACACATAACACTATCAATTCTATTCATAGTGTAGCACATTCATATATGATTGGATATAAATAATCATATCTGATAATCTTAATGACTAGAAATTGAGGGAGGAACTTCCACTGTCCACCCAACCATAGGCCAATTGAACTATAGTCTTTCTTGTAGCTAACCACCCCTGATTCAGATTCATATTTTTAGAATAAGTGCTCAAGGGAATTCAACCAATTCAATCAATTAACCATGCAGGAATTCAGAGGCCACATCACCTCCACCTCCTTCGTTTAGGAATATGTCCTCCGATGTCTCCATCTGTTCACCAAGGAATCTAAAGCACATTGATATTCAACTATTAATCCCTCGAACATTCAAAAACATAGATTCTATCCTCTGGAAGTCATAGATCCACAACACATAGATCTTCCACCTACTCAACCTGGTATGGCTCCAGAATACTTTGCATCTCCATGTATTCCTTCTTTTGACTATGTTGCTCCACGTGCCTTTGCTGCAACACCAATGATGTCCCAACATTCTCCTTTTCTCTCACATATTTACTAAAAACCCCTATATACCTAGTCCAACATACAAATACGCACATCCCACAATCGGATCTATGATTTCCTATTCCAGGCAACCCATGTTTGTTTCCCAATGTGATATTTCTATTTTCCATAGTTTGCAGTGCTTTATATCTCCATATTTTTGTGTGAAAGTCCACTCTCCTCTTCTTTCGTTGACTCTTTTCTTCCACCAACGCCCTTGCACAGCCCTTGCGTATTGACCACATAATGAATCCCACAAGGTATGACGTAGGGGGTATGGGCTTGTCCTCCACTCGGGAAGCACATACACCACATCCTTACCTACTATGTTGGTAATTATCATTTAGTCATAGGGTTGGTGGCCATTAATGCATAGCCTTGACTTGCCAAATTCCCAAGTAAGTCATCCTCAAAAATCTAAATATTTATCCACTCCTCTCATCCATTCATTATGTTTACACTTCCATAATAAATTACATTAATTATAATTCATAATGATGTTTTCAAGAGGGATTACAAAAAGGGTTGCCATACGATGTTAAGTGATGTAGGAGCATTATGAGTATGGTTGCAAGTAATCCAACGAAATCCCAAGATTATGATTGATGATGGTAATGCATGGGGAATAAAAGTTACATGTATGAATACTTGCAATGGAATAAAGTTTTATGAATGATGTACAACTAATAATTTCTTAGATGACCAATAGATATGTATTCCAGTGGATGGTGATTCTTTTATATGGAATTCAATAATGTTTATGACTTGCAAGTACAAGAAGAAGATCAAAGGTAGAGATAAAAGCAAGAAGATGAACAAGAGACCATGAATTATAAACTCCTAAGTTTATAGTAATTAAAAATAAATAATATGGTGAGATGTAGATTAATTTTAGAAGTCTATGGGAGATGAGGTGTAATGAGTGAAAATAGGGATGAATATTTATTGAGAAATTCATGAAAGGATTTTAGGAGATAATGGAGATATCATAGGATACAATTATGGATATATTGTGGAGATAGTTTAGGATATTCTTATGGTCACCTATAATTGTATAAGGGACCACTTGTACAATAGAGGTAGCACTCGATGTTGACAAATTAATAAAAAATTCCCCTTTGGCAGAATTGTGTGAAAAGCTCTTCATGTCATTTGCTTTGTTTGAGTTTAATTTAGTTTGAAAATAGTTTGATAGATATTTTGTTAGTTGTGCTACTATAATTTTTATCAAGTGGTATTAGACTAAGAAGAATAATTGCATAGGTTATAGGGAAAGATTATATTTCTTTTATTTATAATGAGAAAGAAGAGATTGAAGGAGAGGCGATATTCATAAATGTTGACAGAGCGATCAGAGCGAGGGGTGACGAAGGTGGGTGAGTTTCTACCTTTTTGCATTACATGCTTTAATCTCAACATGTACAAAAATTTCATCTAATGTGGAAAGGTGAGAGCTTATGATTTTTTTTGCGGGTAAGGAAGAGGAATCTCCACACAATGAGCTCTACTTATGAAACTATGTTGGCAATGGGACAACTAGGATTTTACTAGAGATAAAGAGGGATTCCAATTCTACCACAATGAACACGACCATAATCATCTCATTTTTGGATCAATGACCACTTAGAAAGAGATTAAGGAGGTTGTTTCTGAGCTCCAAGATCCCCTTACGCATGGCATCATTCTTGTTTTTCACAATTGTAATTATAAAAAAAAATTATCATCATCCCATTTTAGAGCATAAAATTTTTGCTTTATTTGAAATTTCAATAATACAAGGGACCAGGAAAAAATCATGTAGGACTTTAGTTAACCTCGATTAAATGGAGCAAGAATTACATGAAGACAATTACAGAATTGTACAAATGCTGGACACAACAATGTAACAATGTTTGGAGTGGTTGACTTATGTTGGTGTTGAGGAAGTATTTATATTTGTATGTGCTCATACAAAACAAGTTACAAGCTTTTTTGAGAGGTATCATTGGAAATCCCAAGAAAATTTCGTTGTCACATCCATTGAATCAAATGATTGTGTTGGTGTTGCTGATTCTTTGCATCTTATTGATTAAGGGAATATGATCCTAGGTGATTTTTTGGTTGTTAGTGATGACATTGTGAGTAATATGTCTTTGAGACAAGTTCTACAAGAATACAATGAAAGAAAGAGAACTGAAAAGCTTTCAATAATAACCATGGTGGTTAAGCATATAAATCCATCTCCTATAACAGGGTAATATTAGCTTTAGAAAGAGTTGAATTATCAAATCAAACTGATTAATTTTAATGAGGTTATTGTTTTAATTCAAATGAGGCTATATTTGGATATAGATTTATATGCATGAAATTGCACTAGAGCATTGAGAAATCTAACCTCCAACATAGGTAATCCTTCACAAATTATCTAAGGGAGTGTAGCACCATCACTCATGCATCTTTTTTTATCATTCAGATCAAATATGGCACACTTCCTCACCTCCTTAGCACTTTATTACATGTTTATGGTAGAGTACATGACGTTGGGAATTTATGGTGTAGTGGAGATAACAATTTAGAGGTTTGTAGTCAATAGTTTTTGGAGTCTTGTGTTTCTTTTGTCCTTTCTTAGTTTAAATTCGACTTGTAAAAGATATATAGTTTGAAGTAGCCAGTATCCAGTACTCGGTGTAATAGATCCTCGACAATTGCATTTAACATGAAGGATGGCTAAGGAGAAAAGGACATGCCTCGAGTAGTTGAATTCATTCAGCAGTTATGGAACTGTAAGGACTCTGGACACCACATATCTCCACAATGGTATGATATTGTCCACTTTGGGCCTAAGCCCTCATGGATTTGATTTTGGATTTACCCCAAAAGGCCTCATACCAATGGAGATATTTGTCCATCCTTATATACCCATGATCCTCCCCACTTCTAGTCAATGTGAGACTTTGGTCGTATACCCAAAAATCCTCCCCTCGAACAAAGGACCATCGAGCCTCCCCTCAAACGATTATCCATCCATCCACTCTCTACCAACCAGGATTTTCCGCTCCAGTGCGTTGGAAGCACATGCCTTACATGGAACACCACCTGCCTCGAGAGCTTGCTCTATCCCAGGTCAACTCCTCTTCACCGTGTTGGGACCAGGACACGTCCATGAAGAATCCGGAGCACACCGCCTGTCTAATCGAGCTCATCCACGGATCCCATCGTTATATTACCGGGGCCCACCACCTTCGTTCGGCATTCCGAGGATTCATCCACTTGGCTAACTTCGGGGCATGGCTCTGATACCACTTGTAAGGACTCTGGACACCACATATCTCCACAATGGTATGATATTGTCCACTTTGGGCCTAAGCCCTCATGGATTTGCTTTTTGGACTTACCCCAAAAGGCCTCATACCAATGGAGATATTTGTCCATCCTTATATACCCATGATCCTCCCCACTTCTAGTCAATGTGGGACTTTGGTCGTATACCCAACAGTAGTCATGCTGGAGGAGATTTCAAAGAACTAGTAGAGAATTTGATGAAGGAAGTAGGCAGAGCTGGCAACACTGGAAACAACTACAAAGAACAAATAGATCTATAAATCTACACACAAAATCACCAAAAAGAAAATTCACACACTAAATTAATCTATGTATAGAAGCAAGGCCGCTCAAGGTTCCCCATCTTCCTAGCCCTCCCATGAAGGAGTCGAGCCAATTCCTACTTTGGTACCATGTTAGAAAAATAGAGAGAACGAAAGAAAGATTGTTCACACAACAGAAAAACACACAATAGCTTATTGATCTCACAGACATTACATATATATGAATACATGATCTTTCTAAATCCGAAAATGGTGGATTTAAATTACTAAAAATAGCTAATACACCTATTAACCTACGAACTCACACAATACAACTCAAGACAACTTGGAAGTCATAGAAGCATTACTTCCAATATAACAAACCTACATAATTGCATATAGCTACACGAAACCATCATGTCAAGCCATTTCCATATAAATTAGTTAACCTTTCAGCGTGTTCACTCATGTCCTTTTATTCAATACTCATGTCCTTTTATTCAATACCCCGATGGCAATGTTGTATAAGAAAAACATAACACAAAACTTTCTTTAATCATCATTTAATTGAATTTATATACTCCTACTTTTGAATCGGACGTTACATTCCCGCAGGTTACAACTTAAAACTTTGTTGGTAAGGATTGCAACACAAAGTTACACCGTTGGTAAAGGCTGCAACACAAAGTTACAAATTGTGGCAATACGCACGTTGCGGGTTTTGCCATGTAGAAAAATCTGCAAACCCCGATGTCTCAGAGCAACAAGGAGGACCAACCTCATAAGTGACAGGAACCCAAACCTTATAATTGAATGTGAAAGAAGAAGACTGAACGCATAGGAAGTGAGAGTTACATCTAATAGAGTTTTCTATAAGGAAAATTTGTGAAGTTCAACCATAAAAAGACTGTAATCTCAAGTATTGATTGTCTCTGAGTGTTTGCTCTTAGCCACTTCAATTTAAAATAAGATTTACATTTCTGAACGATTATCCCGAGGCCATCGAACAGAGCTCAAAGTGGGATAAACATTTATTTTGAGCGTGGAAATATAAATATACAAGGAAATTTATATATATCTATATGAAGCTTTGAAACGTAACAATGTATTAGATGGTACATCTTTCATACACGTTCGTGGAAAAATCATTTATGGATCTCCAACTCGTTTCTCTGACATAAAGATCTCTCTATTCTTATATAGTTACATATAAAATATTATTAAACTACACTAGGCAAAAAAAATTCTGATTCTCGATACGGATTCAGCGTCTGACTCACACAAATAATCCGCATAGAAATAACTTATATTTATGTAGCTCTTTCCAGGTAGCCATAGTATTGAATCTCAGACATCGTCCTCTGCAATTCCCAACCCTTGTGGACCTCGTTGATGAAAACTTCTGCAACCTGGTTAATATCTTTATGGAAGTACCTTTTGATTCTTTCTTATCAGATGTTATTTCCGCCGAAGCCAAGGAAGGGGGGCCAGAAATTGTTGGAAGCGGCCCATGTCCCTCTGCATTCACTCTGGACTTGGATTGCTTCATCCGTGCATTTTGCTCTTCTGATGTGCCTCCCCACTTGAATAACCATTTTCCGCACATCTTGCAACACTCTAAAATCTGAAGTACAATTTACTGATGATAACAAACAATTTACAGATGAAAGTCCGGACAAAGAAAGCAGAGAGATAAAGGAAGATCTCTGTCAAAAATTCAAAACGAAGAGAAAACTAAGAGAAGGAAGATGGATGATTCACCTTAATGAGCAAATCTACCCCCTTATCCTCATGTATAGTAGTGGCACTCGTTCTTTCTAAAAAGAACCGTTGTCATATTCGACGACTTGACCGAGCAGCCGCTGATGACATTTGTCTCTCGTCATGAATATTTTTTTGGTTTAAAGGTGATTCGCCACTTTTTGATTTATTGACGATCAGTAACCATTTTGATTTGCTTCCAGTCCAAGAAACAAAAAGAATAGCATACTTGAGGGGACTTCGGCCTGCCTTCCGAAAACCTTTTCTACAAACAGAATAAAATAGTGTTATCAGATAGCCGGTCAAAGAAGATGGGTGATTGTATATGGGAATATTTCAAAATCTAATGCTTTATATGGGAATATTTCAAACTCTAATGCTTTACTACTTTTTGAACTCGTTCTGTGTACATCAGAAATATGTTTAAAATTACAATTAAATAAGTTCATGCCTAGCATTAGTAGTGATCAAATTTGAAGGGTTGGTTTTAATTTTATTTGGAAGGGAATATATTTATTTAATCTTTCAAAGATGAAAAAAAAAAAAAATTGTACTTCTATTAACAAGTGTATATTAAATAATTTTTTTTATAAAAAGAATGCTAAAATGAAATGGTGTCCTAAATCTTTAAAATTTAAAAAGTGGCTACATTAAAACAATATAAAATCTCAATAGAACTTAGTAAATAGGCAAACATTTTTCTCAAATTCTATTAAAAAAAGGTAAACATGTGTTTCTTCTATTCATTAGATGATCTTTGAAAGCATTTGAATTTGCATCATTGAAAATATAAATCTATTTGCACAATGGAAAAGGTTGTTTTAGCTTCTATTTGTTTCTAATTTATACTATCTGTTTTGTTCAGCTTGAAGCAGTTTAAAGCAAACCAAAGAAAAAAATATATACCTCCAACAACCAAGGGAATTGAACTTTTCTCTTAACATTGCTCAGTCAAAGAAGACTATCAATAGACTTTCATCTCCATTAAAAACTTCAAGCTCTATAGATTCAAAAATTTATGTAATTAATAGGAATGTTTTCTATATCTAACAAGGAAATATTGTAATATGTAATACACATCTATAGTGTTGTTGTTGTATGGCTTGGTTGGTCATTTCTCTTCTTTGAAAATGGTTTTCAAATTTGGTCCTTGCAATAAATTCAATCTTGGTTGATGTATTTTTCTAATAATGTGGTTTCTTTTTGTTGATGTTTTTTATAATAATTTGGTTTCCTTTTGTTAACGATGTCATTTAATTTTTCTATGATTTCAACATCTCCTTAAACACCCTTCATAGTAGCGACTACATGGATAGCCACATGCACTCCTCATTTCCTAGACGCTGAATGGAGAGAGTGAAGCGGGAGACACAATAGTAGTTGTATGGATAGCTATTGGCATTCTATATCTTTTGGGAAGACCAACAGAGGAAAAAGAAAATTAAGTTGTAACCCTCTAGGCAGACTAATATTTGGTTGTATGGTTATTAATAGAGTCCTTGTGTTTCATTTTAACACTTGAGAGTTCTCCCTAGTTCAAAACTCTAGATAATTTTATGGGAAGCACACTTATTATTTCTCAAATTTTTATTATAGTATTAATTTGTATGTTTTCAAAAACTAGAGAGTTAATAAAGAAAAATGATTTTCAGATAAGAGAAGAAATACGGGGTTTTAAATAAAGCTTGATTTTATAAATGCTACGCTTAATAGTAAGCTTGATTACAGTAAGTTCAAATGGAAGCAATGCTAGGCTTTTGTAAGCATTCTCGTTGTTAGTCACGGAATCATCTAAAAATAGAAAAGAGATGGTAGTAGTTATTTATGAGAGTATAAAAAGCATGAATCACTAAGCGTAGCTACCACAATCTAATGGGGAAATTTCAGAATTGAACAATCTTGTCTGAATGGTTGGTTGACAAGAAAGAAAGAAAAGTTTGCAAATTAGGAAAGAAATGAATATATAACGGAAAATGTCTATGGTTATGATGTAAAAATGTCAATATTATCACTTTAATCTATTTGTAAGCTGGATAAAATTAAATGTTTAACTAATTTATTTCATTTATTACTATAAAATAAGAATTTAAATTAATAAAGGGATTAGTCTGTCTATATACCTATGTTCGCTAAAACGAAACCCTAAAGAAAGAAGCCTATCGACCTTATTATACTATCTTAACGTTTCCATGTCGAACATCAAACTTTCAAAGTAATTATGTCCTCACGGAAAATATAAGTAACCCTATCCGCCTTATTATACTATCTCAAGATCTTTATGTCGAGCATCTAAGTAATGTCATGAATATGTCCTCATAAAGGTAGAATGGAAGATGTTTTCATAGCAGTAGGATGATCAGTACTTGAAGATATTCGACATCCTCGAAGATGTTGGGTATTTCAACTATGCATTGAATTGTGCCTTGAAGCATCTTAACAGCTCTCGCCATTCAAGATCTCAATTCAATATCATACTATATGCACCACAATGTAGTATTTACCACTCTCTCTGCTTCTTCCCAACCTACCATTAAATCCACATCCTCTTCAAGCCTCGGCTCAAACATCTCTCTCAATCTGATCCCCATCTTCATTTGCTTCATTGCATGCACTAGGAACTGATAGCCCAAGCACTTGTCGATGCCCTCCATGATCATATGGTGCCTTAACATTACAATATCGATCCCACTCACAATCTCTAGCAAAATGATGTTGAAGTTGTAGACATCTGTTAATGGGAAGATTTCTCATCCACTCTAGCACTAGATACCCTCTAGTGTCTTTGATCATGGAGAAGCAGAATGTATGTTCTCTATCCACAACTTGGCTAGCCTGAAGTTTCGTACTTTAGGAATGATATTTTTGTCGAGGAGGATGCTTTGGGGTTGTATGTCACAGTGAAGAACCTAGTGCAAGCATTCCCCGTGCAAGTACCCTGTGCCTCTCACCATGCCTAATGTATCAGGTAGATGGTAGTAGTTATTTACAAGATGAAAAAAAAAAGGTTCGTGAATCACTAATCATAGTTATCACTATCTAATGGGGTGATATCATAATTGAACAATCTTGTGTTAATGGTGGGTTGACAAGAAAGAATAAACTTTTACAAATTAAGGAAGGAAAATGGAGATACCACAGAAAATGTATGTGGTTATGATGTAAAAATGTCAATACTATCACTTTAATATATTTTTAAGCATGAGACAAGTATGAAAAATATCGTTTCAAATGATGAACTACATACCTGTTGAAGGCCACTGATTGGGACCATGAAATCACTTTCCTCTATCGACACTAGCTTCATAAGCTTCATAACTCCCCTTCCAATTCCCTTGGAAAAATGAATATATGATAAATTATAGAAGTGAAATACTTCAATGGATTGATTTTTGAGAGTTGAGCAGAGCTAGATGTAATTATAGGAAAAGGTAAATATAAAAATACACAAATCCACATCAAACCTATGGGTTGAATGGAAGGATTAAGAGATTCTGTTTGATACAGAGTGTAACCTCGATGGTTCTCATTCTGCAACGATTTCATCGTTTCCTCCTCTGAAAGGAAAAAAAAATCCATCGACTTTGCTCAAAGAGTTAGTCCAAACATTGATGCCATGATGGACGATATAAAAAGAATCTAGAGTCCACACATGACTATATAAAGATCAGTCAGCCATTCCATACAAAATAATTTTAATCGATTCTTCGTAAATCAATGAAATAAATGAAAATCCAGGGAAATGAAAGTTGAAAATTAAAAATGAGAGTTAAAAATAAATTGCAAACTTGTGTTGCACTCACCATAAGGTTGGGATTGGAAAGATCAATGCAGGCAAGATTCACAGGCTCAGAGAAATCTACCTAATTCATCGTGAATTCTTTGTCTTTTTTCATTTGTTTCTTTTGAATCTCTGCTTCAAAATATTTCTTTGGTTCACTTATACCAATACATAGCTACTTCTCCTCTACTATTAATGAAAGTAAAAAGAAACCTATGTCATCAATTAATGCGAACAAAGACCTCAAATCATGATTGCCAACTCTATAAGTGCCGCCATTATGATTGATGGCCTGAGAATGCATGAACAACCTCCATTATGTTCCATTGCATTTTATTTAGTGTTGTTGGAACCTCATGTAGACTTTAGAGTGTTACACTAGTCCGAGAATTGAAATTTTCTGAAATGTCCTACGGATAGGCAACTCTTCATAAGGCATTTTATAATATTATTTAAATTTTAAAAAAAACTTGTAAAAATCAAAATTTAAATTTCTTTTGATTGGTAAATTTTGTTGAGCACTTCTCTGATGTGCTAAAGGGCTTCAGAAGGGCTGTGATGTGTTCAAATTTGAACATTGGCTGCACGAGATCACAGAATAATTAATATTGATTTACAAATAACAAAATGTTACCCAACTTTAGGAATCTTCTGCCTACCTAAGAAATGACTTTCCATTCAAACTGAATACCGAGAAGACTATGTGAAGTTCCTTACTCATTCGTAGATGCTCAAATTGAAAATAACTTGCATACCATTCAAATATAGGATTTTTCTTTGCATGCTAGGATAAGTCTATTTCTGATCCTCAATTTACATTCATTTTCTTTGTCTATGTTTTCAAGCCTACTTATACACCACAAATTATTATTCTAAATATCATTTTATGTCTAAGATACATGAGCATATCTATTTTTAATAATTATGGTTTGATTTTAAAATTTTAATATTTAATAAAAATTTCTAAAATAGTAGTTATGAAAGTAATTAATTATATAGAGGAGATGAATGCCTTATATTTTAGGGAAATTTGTGATATTCTAATATTTTATATTTCTAAAATATAAAAATCTTAATGTAAGAGGATACAAGCAATGTGAAAGCAAGTCTTACTATAAATTTTGGTTTGTGGAGTTTTGGTGTTTGGAATCGATTTGTAGTAGTTCCACTCATGTTTAAATATCTAGAAGCATCACCAATATGCCCATAGTGTAGGAGGATACAAAGAAAATATGAAAGCAAGTCTCATCACCAACTCCGACGTCTCGAGTTCTGGTATTTGGAGTTTGAAATCAATTTACAGTAATCCCACCCGTGTTTGTGGCATCGAGATTTTCAATTAATTATTGTTAGTTTAGTTTCTTTGGATTTAGGTTTAAAAGGATAATTTTGGTAGTTTAAAATATATAAACAACAAAGTTTCCCTTTCCTATATGCATTTCAATGTTCTCATTTATCAAACTATTTTTCAATAATACACACATTTATGGTCGATAAAACAACAAACAATTATGAAGAATTGAATAATAATAATAATAATTATTATTATTATTATTATTATTATTATTAGTATTTTATCATGATTTAAAATATGTAAGATTTAATATCCTTATCCATTAAGAAAAATTATAATCTTCCACTCGTATAGACTAAGTTTATAAACTAAAAAGAAATGTTTGATTATTTCAAGGAAAATAAGTACATATAACAAATGAAGTTAGTAATAGGACATCAACTAAATGGTTAATTAAATGGTATAAGATGGTGATTGTAGAAAGAAAAATTAAATACAAACATTCAAATGAATTTCAAACAAAAAAATTATAAATTTACAATCTTGAAGCAAAAGCTCACATGATTAGAATTATCATATAGCTGTGACTATAACAGTGAAACTAAAGAAAATGAACGAGTGGAACTTTAAATAAGAAGTTCTAAATCAGAAGTTGGTGGAGTAGACAGGCTATAGGAATCCAATTTTGCAACTAGGAGAACCTAAATGGTGAGAATTAAAGAAAGGTTGTGACATGGTTCCCATTTCAATAACATTTCTTGGGATTTAGTGCATCAATTAAACAAAAAGGAATCACATGAAATGAAAACGTTCTAGTTGATTAAGTCAAAATCTTTAGGAGAAAAATCATACACTAATGCGAATGATATGTTTCATGGAAGTAGAGGCAGTTGTTAAGAGTATGCCAAGAAATAAGGCACCGGGTCTAGATTGATTAAACATCGATTTTTACCAGGAATTCTAGCATTTCCTTGCCAAATAAGTTTAGGAAGTGATTGAAGAATCAAGACGAACATTGAACATCCTCCTCGCCCTAAATGCAACATTTATTTCATTAATACCAAAACCGGGGAAAATTGAGAGTACAGACGACTATAAACCAAGCACACTATGTATGTAATTTATAAGATTATAACTTATGTGATTATGAGCATATTGAAACCTTTGATTCCAAATTTTATTTTCCCTAAACAAGTGGGATTTGAAGAGGGAAGGCAAATTGCAGATGGAATCATAGTAGTTCAGAAAATCATACAGTCACTCAAGAAGACCAAATGTCTAGGTATGTTTGTTAAATTTGACTCGTTTAAAGCTTATGACATAATTAGTTTGTCTTTTCTATTTAAAGTCTTACAAGTGTTTGGTTTTCTTGAGCCCTTGCTGGAATGGGTGGGTTCCCTCATCTCCACAGCGTTTTTCTCAATTCTAGTCAACGGATCACCCTCTCAAACCATTCATCCATCTAGATGTATTAGTCAGGGTGACCCTTTGTCACCCTTTCTCTTTATTTTTGAAGTTCTTGAAAGAATTTTTCGAAAATTTGCAGAGTTTAATTAGATATATGACCTACGTCTGTATGGGAAGGATTTTCTAATTACACATATACAATTCATGGATGATTTAATATTATTTGGTATCGCTACCAGGGGAGAGGATATGAGGATGGAGAAACTCAACACTTTTATGATCGCCTTTGGAACGATGATGAATAAAGAGAAAAGGAAAATGTTCTTTTTCAATTTCCCATAACAGACACAAAAAAGACTTTGACACACCATGGGTTATATTAGGGGCATGCTACCAACAAAATATCTTGGGATTATGTTAGTTGGAAACTATCAAAAGGCTACCATATGTGCAAAGTTAGTGGAGAAAATGCATCCTTGAATGAATAATTAGGTATTTCGAACCATGGATTTGTAGAATTTTGTAAAATTTTTCCTACAAATAAGCTAGATTTGATACCATGTAGAACTTTTTCTACAAGTCAGCTAGCTCCGATACTATGTAGAAATTTTCCACCTGTAGATCAACCTGGTAATGCAATGTACTAAAGCAAAACACTTGATCTACTTCTACAAACAATTTAGCAGAAGCTTAATGAACCATGACCAATATCAATAAGAACACATATAGCTAATAAGAAGGAATCAATCACACATAACACAGAAGAGTTTATCCAGGAAAAGAACCAACCTAAAACCCCATCTCTGTATTATCAATCAAGTGGAAATATAGTCCTGATTACACAAAGCCTTAGCTTGGAAGCTATCCAGCTCTTAGTATAATCCCTCTGCTACTCATAGATAGTCAAAGGCTTCTCACAAAACTTCTCCTCTGCACTCCAAACCTCCTATTTCCTTGTGCAGTTTCCTTGGGGTTGAGTGTTGCCACCTATGTGAATTGGCCTCTTCACGCACTCACTAACCTCTAATCTAACTGCACAAACTTGAAGGAGATAAATCCTCATCATGGATGAGCTTCCTTTATAGGAAAAATATTCATCCAACTGATAGTACATTGTCCCTTCTCTGATCTCAACTGGGTCTCTAACAGAACTGACATGCATTAGTTATCCATGAGTTCAGTTATCTGAGAATAACAGTTGTCACATGCATGCAAGCATCAACAAACTGTATCTCATTAATTTAACAACCTCTTAAATTAATCTAACTGAATTTGACTAAGTTAAACTAAGTCAACTAATCCTCTCAATATAGAACTCATCCTTAATTCCTCAATTAGTGGAGAAAATCAAGGACACATTCCCCAATCAGTGGAGAAATAATTGCATGTCCTCACAAAGACTTCAATTTTGATTTTCCTTAACTAATTAACTCATACCGAATTAATTAATTAATATTCAATCTGTTGGTAAGACAAAATTCAAATTTTACTTCCTATTTTAGACCAGGGATTGTCTAAAAATTGGAATCCAACTTGAGCTGCTAAAAATAGAACTTCTATTTTTAGCACTTCCATTTTTCATTCCTTGTTGCCCAATCCAACACTAATGCCCAAACTGCTATTTTTAGTAGTGCTATTTTTTTTTGGTAAGCTTTGGTGGGACTCTCCAATTTTCGTGTCCATTACATACCCCACTACGGGGGAAGGGTAGCCCAAGATTTGAACCCAAGACTTCTGGTTCAGTGAGACTTCATTTCCATGGCCACTACCGCTTGAGCTACTCCATGCGGACTTTAGTAGTGATATTTTTAGCACTTCTATTTTTAGCAATTTCTTGTTGCCAATTTTCAACAGAATTTTCCATGTAGGCTTTTCCTGACAAAATTTGTACTCCATGCGCTACCAAATGATCAATTATCATTCATGCCCATCCCAAGCAATGTTAGCCAATCTCTGAGAACACTTTGGTCATATTTCCTATGGAAGGGGTCATTTAAAATGAATAAATGGGCTTTGATAGGTTGGCACAAAAAAATACTACCAATGTCATATGGAGTTTTGGGATTAGGGGATGCCCATTTTGTTAGTAAAGCCTATGCAATGAAGTTGTGGTTTTCATGGGTGCAGGTTGATTCCCAAGTTTGGAAGATGGTGTGGAATAGGAAAGATATGTCGACCAATTCTTTGGTGGAAAGGATGAATGTGGATGTTACAATCAAAGTCTTTAACATTTGGAATTAGGTCTATGAGGTGAGAATAGAGGTCAAACAACTCGCATTCTGGGAAATATGTGATGGTTATACTTCTTGCATTCAATATTCTCTCATAGACAGATGACATGTTGCTCCATACGGTGTTGAGGGACAAGAAGGTGGATAATTATAAGTTATTTGTGGGTTAGGAGGACCTCAAGCTTATAATGTGGGATATTAAATATGATTTGGATGACATTGTGGTTCAACTTATTAAAATGGAGTGCTACATCAATTTTGATTCAGATATTGATTCCACAACTCCTTAGAATGGTGAAGCGATAATCGACTCCACACTAGTTAACATGGGTAGTGGAAATTTATCAGCACATCATCCAATGATCATCCTTGATGAATGATTTATCATGGTTCCCTTCCACTATCCATTTTTTGTGTCGATGTATTATGTTTTCTCACTCTTTCATGTTATGTTTGTTTATTGGTTCCATAGTATGTATGTTTTGTTAGTGGTCAACACTGTGCGATCGTTATTTCTACTAACCAATACTTCTGGTTTTGTTCATCATAGGGAAACTATTATTCTCAGTTACATGTGGATATTGACTTTTTGGTTGAAAAATCAACAATATGCTACGAAGCTCATCCATTGTAAATTTTGTTTTTTGAATATCAATAGAAATTATGGTCAGATATTACTAAAAAGAAAGTTAAAATCTTGAGGAATGATAATGACATGGACTTGAGTGTTTGTAAAATTGTTAATTTTCCACTATACTATTTTCCCCATTGTTATTAATACAATGTTTTAATTTGATTGGTTGGAGAAGGATAAATTGATTATTCATTTTTCTTATTTTAGTTTTTATAGTGGATAAAGGCTACCATAAATTATTTCTCACTAATTTAAAGAATTGATTAAATAAAATTGTAAGAAAATGGTTATATTTGGTAAAAAAAAAAATAGGTTAACTAGATAATATTTAATCAAATAAATATCTAAAATCATTAAGACATTAAAAAAAAGAAGGAAAAAGCTCACTTTAACTCTAAATCTCAATATAGGTACCATCATGTCAAAAAAGGTCATATTATTCCAACACCTCCAATAGCAAAGTCCTATATAGGGTGAATATAAACTAGGAGGTAATATAAGTCTCACTTCTCAAACTTCTACTTAGCCCAAGCACCTAATAATTTGTAATAAAAGACCACATTATCTAAACTTGCAGTCTCCTAGAATCCAAAGTGCACCCATAGGTGCTAGAGTTCTCATTGATTGATATTTTCTCAACCTATGTGAGTAGTCTTTATGTAGGCCACCTTCTATCACTCTCTTTAGTGGGGTTCTTTAGGAGGCTTCATGAATTTGATAGCTCAATATGGAACTTCCTTAAGACCATTAGAAAAGTATTTACTAATAAGCATGAGTGAATATACCCCATTGTAAATACTTAAAACAAATCAAGTTATCCCTCAAACATTCCTAGGGAAATTGAGGAAAATGTTCTGACACTCCTAATGGCCTAATAAAAGATTTTAACCATTCCTACCCTTTAGAAAAAAAACATTGATGTGGATAGGGTTTATGGAGTCAGAGGATAATGTTTGAAGAGGTTAAAATAGTGACCAAAAGGAGGATAAGGGTGAAAATAACATCTTATATCAAGGCGAATATATAAATGTTCACCCCCTCCAGCTCTTCAAATCAATTGTAAAATAAGCATCCACCATGAAGCGAAAGGAGGGAGAAAACATTCAGGTAAGCTACTTTCATCAAAGTGACTAATGAACACCAACTTCATATAAGAATACCTGTAGTGAGTTTGATTACAATTATAGGTAAGAGGAGGAGCCTTTGTTTGGAAAGCCTCCAAGTACTATATCTTCTATAAGTAATGTTGTCTAATGAAATTTTAGCTCTTTCCCCAATGCTATTTATATCTTACTACATATAAATGAAACTATCTTTATTTATATATGAATATGTTTTGGGTTATAGTACTGAAATTTACATAGGAAAGTAGATATTGGGTACCTTATGGCCTATGCTTGTAGGTAACAAGTGTTGGGAGATAAAGACGTGAGTCTTAGAGAACAATACCAGTATGTTTAACCTAGGACCAACGTTTAATGATAGGTTGTATCACCACTTTCATCTATTTCCATTTTCCAAGTGTGTTAGTATAGGTCACTAGGGGTAAAAAAAGGTTGACCATATGCATTAATATAGTAAAATTCATATATGAGAAATACTCCTTAAAAATAGAGAGATGATCTAGGAAAGAAAAAAATGGTGACTACACTAGGAAAGAAATTAAAACCAATTCTCCCATTCTAAAAGGAAAAAAAATCTCCCACATAACATTGACAAGACATTGAATCCCTATTGAACTCTTTGATGTAGTATTCTTATAATCTGGCAATGCTCTAACTAGTCACAAGATAGACCGTTAAAGCACCTACTATGTGTATTCTAGGGAATCTAGTTTGTTTCTTCTATGGATTTTTGCAAAATTTGGGTCTAAAGCATGATAAAGTATAGGTTTGACTAATTAGAGCCTTTTCACAATCACCATATCTTAGACCCACTTGGAATTGTTGAATTTATGGTTTCCTTTAATGCTTTAACAGTTAATCTTGGTTTTGATTCCCTCTTATGGAATTCGTCTTAGCTAAATATCTTCTACCATTATCATGTACTCTCTATTTCCTCTTATTTTTATCTAGTCTTTCAATCCTTATTTGTATTTTGATTACTCTTTAAATTGCATACTTAGTAGTTGGTCTTTTTATGGTTTTGGGTGGTTTTGTTTTTCTTTCCTTTCGATTATTTGATTCCATATTTTTCTTCATAATTAAATTTGAATAGTTAGAGGATTTAATGAGAGGATGGTGAGGATCATAATTGCATTGAAATAAAAAATCATCTTCCTTCATAATCTAGTTTTTTTCCAATGAAAACTTCCCATTATGCAAACTTTTCATATCATTCTTTGGAAATAATCATTCTACATACATCATATTGTTCACTCCATTACCTTGACACTAATGACAACCACTAGAAGTAAATTGTAACTAAAATTAAATGAAATTTCTTCTTTGATTGCACACCACATTAGCTTACAATATTAGGACCATATAATATGTTTGGAGAGGTAAGTTTTGAAGGAAATAAACTTTAAAATAGAATATGAGCTAGGTCATGGAAATACATTTGTCTCCGTTTTCTTTTGGGATAAGCCCCTCTAATGTGAGGGTTAAGCAGATGGCCACATTGGGATCTATCAAGTGATATCCCCATTTCATTAGATTCTCATTGTTTGGTTTATGCATGTATAAAAGTTTCCTTTGGGAAGCTACGGGCTCAATACCATACCCACCCATGTGGATATAAACCACTACTATTTCATCTTTTATTTGGTTTTAGGTCGTAATTGTAGTGGCATATCTTTTAGATAGCCTACATATAGGATTTTGGGTAGTTTGTGCTTGCGATATACGAGAAGGGAATTGGTCAACACTCACACAAATTCCTAGTGAAATTTTCAATAGTAAAGGGAAATTGTGCCACACATTAAGCCATACATAGGAGGTCATTGTAGCCATGTCTCATATATTTATAGTTAACTTTTTTACTCATTAAACAATATTCGTTGAAGGGAAATCCTATTGAGCCACTTGTTTCCTTGTAGTTATGTTAGAAACCAAGATAATACTAGCGGGGTGAATCAGTATTGTGAGAATTTTTACAATTTCTTTCACAAAGTAAAGAATTTTAGTAGTGGCTTAATGAAAATGTTTAGCAACCCCATTTCTCCACATGATAATCGATGTACGTAATTTTTTTCTATTCATGACTCACCCTATCTCATATCCTCATAATATGTTGACTAAATTCCATAATATGTTAAACAAACTTCTTTTTATCAAACCAATGCAAAGGAATGATAACCTAATGCATGAGGCCTATACTATGTCAAGAATGAAATTTTTCCCTTTCCACTCCCTCTTATATCCTATTAACATCCCATTTTGTTCACACCCACTATGTTATAGTATTTAGAAACTCATGAGGTATGCATTTCCAGTAATCCATAGTACAAATCTAGTAATCCAAATAATTAATTGTCACATGTACACAAACCCATGGAGATATCCTCCAAATGGTTTTTGTTTGAAAGTGGATTGACATGTATTGGTTCTGGTCAAATAGCTCTCAAGTTGGATGGCCTATGTGAAAATAAAGATAATAGACATAGTCATCATTCAACAGTTCAAATAATTTTTCATTTTAGAAAATTCCATGGGTATTCTCATGCATTCCATGTCATGAATTTTCCATTTTCATGGTCATCTAAGTAAACAATTCTCTAAGTTGCACTTGCTTATGTTTCGATCATGTACTAATATATAAAAAATTAAAATAGGGGTCAATTGATTATCAACATGATCTCCCTTATTTTTATGTACACTTCATGTAAATTATAAGGTAGGGGGAATGCTAAAGGTAAATAAATAGTTAGTGTAATTCAATGGTCCATGGTGATTGATCACATTAGTTTATGAAACATATAAAGTAGTATGGAGCATTAAATAAACTTTCTATGAATATTGTATACCATTATGCATTTTAACTTGATGACAAGTGTTTATGGATCATCGCTAATGACTATCATGTAAGCGTGTAGTTCATTTCTCATATTAATTATTTTTTCTATCTCTCAATTAATATCAAAGAACTTAACTTGTAAGTTTTATTTTCAATATAGATTAGTAGGTAGGGCCCTACACCTAGCTTGCATTGCAAATTGATTTTTATATTTAATTCTACTTTGATTTTGTAGATTATGAATTCCAAATAGTCACTTTTAGTGATTTAAACATGTCTTTCACTACAAAGTGTGGTGTCCCTATGATGGTGAGGCGTTGAGGTTGGCGAAAAAAGGTTCTTCCCAAATAATTGTGAATCACAATTCTAAGGAATATGGTCAATATCATTCAATTATCTCTGTTGACATTAAATCAATGGTCCAATACACCCCTGGAGCATTTACATTATGCCTAATTGAAATTTATCTTTTGATTTTGAATTGTGGAGTTCAAATATAAAAGTTAGACACCGAGTTTGAATAATAAGACCACTTTTCAAGGAATCATTAATTGTGGAGCTCTAGTTCCCCTTTGTTCCAAATGAAGGGTTTTGGTTTGTACTAGTCAAGTGTCCTTGTTAAAATAGACCTAGTGGTCCGAAAACTATGAGTTGTATCCTTTCAATTCATAGTTTTATTGACTTTTATGGCTAGTGCACATCCTAAAAGCATCAAATAATACTAAGTTATTTCTTAATGACATGATAATCATGTTTACATTAGTTATGTACATACAAAATAATATTTTTGATTTTAGGAACCTCAAATGACATATGGAATGCGAAATAATTGAAGCAATTAAATTTCTTAATAGACCTCACACATTAGGAGGCATCTATTATATCTCTATTTTATAATCCCTTGGATCTTTGGAGAAGCATTTCAAAGCATAAGATGTTGCATATGCCTCATGTAAAAACATAAAAATAGTTCAGAGTAGCCCTCCAATTCTCTTAGGACATTGGAAAAAAAATGGTATAATGATACCACTAACCTAACAAAAGTTTTTGAATGCTCTTATCCTTTGGATAAAGAGCATTAATATGGGTAGGTTTTCTAGAGCAAGAGGATAATGTTAGAAAAGGTAAAAATATTGATCAAAAGGAGCATAAGGATGATAATACCATATCAAACCAAGTAAAATATGTTTATATTCATCCATTCTACCTCTCCAAGTCAAGTCAATAAGCATCAACCATGAACAGAAAAGGAGAAAGGAAAAAGTGAAAGTAATATTAATATGTTGGAGTCACTAGAGGAATCCCACTCGTGATAGGCCTATGTACAATGATCCTACTTTCAAGTGTAGGTTAAGGAAGGATGATTTTATTGAAAAGCCTAATGGTACTGCTTCTATTGTAAGTATTATTGTAGAAGGAAAGAACAATATTTTCCTTGTGTCAGTCATTTTTACCTTATTGTATGGAAATTAATGTTCCTTTGTTTATATGTGATGAATATTGGATTATACTACTTAAATTTTCATAGGAAAGTACATTTTCAATATATTTTATATCTATGATTGTAGTCAATAGGTGCCAGCAAAAAAGGAAGTAAGTCTTGGAGAACAACACCAATAAAAAAAAAAGTAGGACTATCCTTTAGCAGTAAGGTGTGTTCCTACTCATCTTGTTCCATTTTACAATTGCATAAGTCTAGTTAATTAAGTATGAGTACATGGATAAACTATTATTTGTGATAGATTAGAGGGCAGATCTATGGGAAATACTCTTTGTAAATAAAGGCATGATCCTGGAGAAAAATCAAGTCACAAGGATTCACATTAGAGAAAGAAACCATTAAAATTAGAGAGTATTAAAGGTAGTGCATGAAATTTACTACAATAGGGATTTGAAGGGTTATATATTTCACCTCCTTTATTATATGATCAATATAAAGAGATGGGAAATATAGCAAGTGTTGTAATAAGAATATCCAAAGAAAATAGATTGAGAAGACTATAATTAATTATATGCATTCTTTTATTTTTTCTACTACTCACCTTCTTAGTATTCACCAAAATCTTCAAATTACTTGTTATTTGGATTATGCATGATATGTATTAAATTTCAAAAAATTGATTTCATGTAAAAAAATTACACATGAATGGGATTGAGAAGAAAAAAGTTGTTTATAAACAGTTCGATGTAGATAGACGTGATTAAGAATCGGTTGTAGTAGCTACAACCACCCTCCAAATTTTTGCCTTAGATTCATTTTGGAGCATCCCTATCAACCTTTCGTAGCACCTTGTCTTGCATCGTTAAGTACACAAGCTTCAGTGTTTTTATTGCACAAAGACAACTTGCCAATTAAAGCTTGATGCATTACCCTCACAGGTTGTTCATCCGGACTTGGTCCAGGTACAGGCTCAAAAGCTCCCAAAAAAATTGCACAATTCTAGAGGGAAACCAACCTTCCCTCCAGAAATTATGCAATTCTATGTGGCAACCTACTGCGCTCCAGAATCGTGTAATCCTACCAATCCGGCTTCACCCAAGAAACTGCACAATCCTTCCCAGTAGGCCTGCTCAGCTAATGAATTGCGCAATCCTGGGCAGCAATTACCTTCTCTACCCAGAAATTGTGTAAATCTCTTGGGCATCCAGCGCAACTCCTATCCATAGATGCACATTTTCTCCCAGCAGTTGAGCAGCCTCATGCATGAGCAATTGAGTTGACCAGTTCCACCTGGGACCAAGGAAACTTGACTTGCATGCATGACTTGCCTTTTCCCAAAATAGCAAAAGGAAACATGCAAAAAGAATCCCATGATTCAGGGATCTATTTTTAGCGGCCGAGGTTACATGCAAAATTATTTTATAACCCTTCTTCGAAGTGTCACTTTTTCCTAGATCTATGGCATACATGCCATGAGCTCAAAATTGTTTATTTCATGCATCAGAGCTCATTATTTCACATCGATCTTGGAGCTCTGACATCACACAACACATCTAGTACTCTTCAACACATTCGACTCAGCTACTCACAGGTAAGTGGTCTCAACTTGTCTTTTTCAACATTTATGTCGCTTTATGTGGTTTCTCTTGTGTGAGTGTTGTTTGCATGATTTCTTTGAATGCTTGCCATCATTTACATGTATAATATCTTGCACTAGCACTGTTCCAGTTTTCGTTGCTATCTCACTATTGTTGCCTGCGCGAAACTGTTTTGCACGAGCGATCGTCGATTCAATGACTTGCTTCACCCACATGCATGTTGATCTATTTACTGAATCTTTCATTCAATGTTTGCATTCATGATCAATCACTTCTGCTTTCACTTAGTGTTGCCATGCATTCACTTTCACATTTTCTTTCTGTTGCCCATCGATGAGTCTGGCCAGCCTTGGCCCGGGCTTTGCCTCACCGATACAACACTAGGCAATCCAGGGAAGGAAGGCTCTGTCTTCTTATCTAGAAATGCACATTTTTGCCTAGGCACTGTCCTTGAGGACTGCTTTGTGCATTTCTAAGGGACAATGACTTCTGGCCCAGAGAATTGGGCAATGCAGTCCCTGAGCCTGTAGTCATTTCCAGTTGGAATTGCGCCTTGTGCAATCCCAACAGTCAACAGTCAGTGTGGATTGTGCATTGTGAAAGCCAACAGCTAGCCTTTCCTCCTAGACAACCTAGACTACCTTTTGCACAGTTTTAGTAGCTAGTCACCTAGCCTACCAGAATAAATTGTTTAATATTTTCCTATCATTCCATAGTTATGTGTTATGTCATTCCTCAAATTTGCTTTCGTTTTCACTGACAAGTTTCTTCCAATGCATGCTACTTTGTCTCCAGATATTTCAAGTGTCCATCTGCCACTTAGCAATATGGGATCAATGGCCTCAAAAGAGAGAAGGATCAAAGGACACTGATGGAAGTGCAACTGGAGCAGCAGTTGAACAAGTGTCTACATGTCTTCTAATCTATGAAGATACCAAGCTATTTCTGGACAAGGAAATGAAGATGAAATCAAAAGAGGTCAATAAAGCATTTGCACGCACTCTTAGGGAAGACCTTGAAGACGACTAGTAGTATGTGAACATTCACAAGTCTGGGTCGTATCAGATTGCATGCAGATACCTTGCGTTCCCTTGCGTGGACATGATACACTAGATCGTCTCACACACTGATCCCAAGACGATGGTTTTGAGCAGTGATAGCGGGATGAAGATTGCAACCTTTTGGGCACAGGATTATAATGATATGTATCAGATGTCGGAGCCCGTGAATATCATGGAGACTCCCTTCAACTTACCTAGCATAAGCGCCAACTCGAGAAACATTCTTAGGAACTGGCTAAAGGAGCTAACTAGATTCAAAATCACACCTAGCCAGATGAACAAGACCAATATATTGTGGAAGGCATATCAATACTTAGTCATATTTGCGTGTTGAATGTATGGCCAAGAAAGTACAGAAACCTTCCCACAGATTTGGGTGATCGTACTGGACCAACTGGCTAGAGAGGGAAAACCATGTAATTGGTCTGGCATGTTGGCTCATTAGTTGAAGGAATAGGTAATGACGACTCGACAATCACCTGGAGGTATGCAAGAAGAGGTCTACATGTCTGCCTAAATCTTAGATGCAATCTATTCCTGACAAGAGTTCCTGGGTTTGAAGTGGGCATGGTCACCGACGGAGACTACTGTGAATGCATATTGTAAGTTGTTTTCTAAATGCAACTTTAGAGGATTTATCACATGGCTGTCTGATCATTTTGTCACCCCAGTTTACGAAATGATATTCGAACAAGATCCACCCTGCATGTCGAGGGCAACAATGAGGGCACTGATAGACATTACTGATTGGTATGCCTCACTATTTGGCACCTTCAAATGAATGTTCAGCATGGAGAAGCCTCTGCATGTTCTACTAGACTTTGCCTTGGACATACTCGTCATGCAAGAAGTCTCATATCACATCTCAGCAGGATCGGCAGCTAGACTGCACCAGAAGAAGAAGGCACCTTGGCCCACTCTTCCATTGTGGAGTGGGTTATATGAGATCTAGAGTTTCAAGCAAGGATATGTGAAAGCAGAACAGATGAGGAAGTATCTGTTTGACCTCCAAAGTTACAATCCATATGACCCACATTGTATTGTGAGAGACCACTACACGAGAGTAGAGTACAACTGGATCCATAGGGCATTTCATTAGGCCGAGGAGGACCCATGGAGATATTGCTACAGTTTCTCTAGACCCAATGAATAGGTCGGCTTCGCCATGGAGTGGTTAGCAAAGCAACATAGAGCAATATCCTAGAGAACACTAGCACCAGTAGCAGTAGCAGTAGAGGTAAGCATACTAGTGTGTGACAAGGGCAAGAGGCAAATTGTTGATCGCATGGAGTAAGAGTAAAGCTACAAGTTCCGAGTGGATCCACTAGTAGAGAAAGCAACTTTGGCTATAGAGGCAAAGAGGCAACAGCGCGACAAGAAAATCACGTTAAGGCAGAGGGAGAAGAGAAGAATGGAGGAAATAGAGGAGTTGCATGCACTGAAGGAGTAACTCTGGAAGGAACAAGAGCTGCACAAACAAGAGAGGGAAACACAACAACATTAGGTACAACAGGGGGTGCAACATGTGGAAATATATGAAACAATTCCCGTACTAGTAGTGTATTCATCAGAACAACTGGCATCAGGCAGGCAAGGAGAACCATTACAAGAGTACGACTTCACTCGTGAGATAGAGCAAGCACTTCAACAATTGTATATGGATATGGAGCAACGAGAATCAGAACAGGACATCGACCTTATGCCTCATCACCAAGAGGTCAACCTATAGGCTTCACCACATCTAGATGATGAGCAAGTCTCAAGCAATTGAGGAGGCAATCAGATCCTCAGAGATCAGCTAGAACGAGAGATGCACAACATCTCATTTGACGAGTCTCAATAGAGAGTTGTGTAGTCTCATAGAGTGTTGACTCTAGATGGCCATACATCATGTGTAAGTTGAGGAATGAGTGATCATGTCTGATGTGCACAAAAATCTAGCAGCCTTGGTTGATGCAACCAGAGTGTATGTCGAAGCCACTAGCTCAAATGTTAGCTTTCTGATAGCTGAGAATGAGTGAATGGCTAAGGATCTATAGACAGCCAAGCAAGGAGGAGAGTTGGTGACAACGTATTGTTGAGCTGAACTGAAGAAGGTGATACTAGATGAAGTATTGTACCTTGACACAGTTATGTGAGCATTGTACTCCAAGTTTGGCATCGTGCATAAGGGAGTCGTCCATCTCAACAGATGGCAACAACGATGTGCTAGAAGAGCATGTATCCTAACGTACTTGCATGCTGTTGTTGGTAACATGAAAACATGGATGATGAGATACAAGGGAGACCCACTTCACTTTCCTAAGATGATGAAGGCTAGTGCAGTTGAGCTGAAGACACATATCCGAGGTCAGATCTGGAACTATGAAGAGCTCCCGCAGCTCATCACTAGTATACAGGCTTCTCATGCATGTGTGTTTAAGAGCATGGATGTTGTGCTACGCGCACAAATGATCCCATCTATTGTGACTCTCGTCCAGGCGAAGACAAAGGCACGGGTCTGACTAGAGATTTATTCTTACCTCAGCAAGTTGATGAGCATCAACACAAGCCTAGACTTGCCCATCAGTGCAGAAATCATGCACAAGTATGTTGTTAGCCAAGCCATATTAAAGACAGTGATGTGCGTGTTGACAGATGAGTTGGAAAGAGGAGCACGAGCAGTGTACCAGGATGTTATGGAGGTAAGAGTCAGGTTACAAAAAGATGTCACCTTGGAGGACATGGACACCATTGTGGACTACTGATCTTGGCATCAATATGTTACTGTTGATCACTGTGAGGATGTTGAGGAGTTGGACTTCCATCGTTGTCTAAGTCATATTGATGTCTAGCATGGGTTGATGAAGCCATTTCTCTCACATGGGTACATGTGCATTGTAATGTAATGTCTTGTCAAGTCTAAGTCAAGTGTTGATAGTTGAATGTAACAGTCATAGAGTAGATGAAAAATCATGAGGGTAGTTGAACTGTCACAAAGGGGAATGTCAAGGGTCACCCCACCCTTTGCTATAAATAGTCCATCATAACTCATTCTATAGGCTTTTGGTTAGCCAAGCTTCCGACAAGACTATCTTGGAGAGAGCTTGGACAATATTGTAACGAGCCTTGGCTTCTCCATTGCACAAAGCTAGTACATCTCTTTGGAGGAGTAGGCAGTTTTGGTTGTAATGTTCTGCTATCAAAACTAGTGGTTGGACATGCATGTATTGTATGACTGGAACTTACACTTCTTAATATAACAAGAGTTAGCATGTTTCATGCATATGTTGTATTGTATTTTATGCTATCTAGTTTACTCTAAATGATATATGTATCTGTTTACTTATGCATGCATGTATAGCTATCTGTGTATGTATGTATGAATATTTTTGAAATGTGTTGTTGGTTTAACCATCACTTTGGATTGTTAGCTAACTTTCCTTCCATGTTGTGATGCATCTTTGCTCGTGTGTTCCCTTTGTAATTGTTTACTATCACAGGTTTCGAAGGCGCACACTCATCTCAACTCCCATGTGTTAGAACCTCTCATGCACCTTCCTTGGTTCACTGCAACTGTCACGCCCTTGCTACCAACATAGTTATCTTACTTTCCTCTATGCCAAATCTCAGTCAAGGCATTACCATACGATCCACTACTGGGACTCCTACACCAAGCGGTCTAAGGTCCAATTAGCACTTCTTACCAGGGAGATCCCCTGACATGTTGGCAGGTCCAGCACTGTCAACATAACCACTTTACATTCATTTTAATTCCAAATATATAAGCATCAACACAAGCCAAAGTGTTAATATACACCAAAAATATTTTTTTAAACGTATCATTCAAATTATTAAAAAAACCAAACTTTTCTAATTAAATATCATAAAATATTAATTATAGATTTGAAATTCCAATTAACAATTAAACATAAAAAATTACTCAGTGTAAAAGAAACAAAACACGACAATAATAAACTAAATAAATTTGTAAGAAGTGAGACATAAACAAGAGTTACAGGAGTTATGACTCTTGCTGGAAAATATTGGTATGACAAAAGTTTATGACTTTTGGAAAAATGGGCGCCAAGAATGCTTTTGGTGGTTACGAAAAACACAAATATATTGGTCTCCCTTCCCTTACTCTCTTCTATGGGATCTTTTTATCTAGGAGATGAGTTTAGGAAATATTAGGTATTCTAATGAATTAGATATCTTATGGTGGGGTGCAAGACAACATGGCCATTTAATAGTAAACGAGGATTATTCACTTTTTCCCAAACACTCTCAGTTCGAACAAGGGAAGATATGGAGATGGATATGGTTTGGTCCAAACATTTTTTTACTATCTTAGTTTTCCCATCAGATTGAAGATGATAAGGTAAGCTATGAGCTAACTGACTACCAAGACAAGAAAATAATTTTGTCCAAAAGTTTCCAGTGAAAATGGGATCTTTGTCGCTTACAATAATCTTTGGGTTTCCATGTAGCATTTGAATTGTTTCCATAAATGCAGTAGAAAATGTACTCACTTTAAATGGATGAGAAGATGCACAAAAGTGTGCATACTTGGTAAGCTTGTTAACTACCACTGTGATATCACTCTTTCCTTCGGACCTGGGTAAAACTATGATAAAATCAATTGAAACTTCCTCCCAACGTTGGCTTGGAAGGGACACAAGTTGTAATAGACCTGCGGTCTTAATTGTTTCAACTTTATCTTGTTGGAAAACCAAACATTCCGCCACAAATGTTTGAATATCTGATTTAAGTCCATCCCAAAAAATTCCTTCTTAACCCTATGGTAAGATTTTAGAAATCCTGAGTGCCCTCCTAAGGGAGAGGTGTGCAATTCCCTAAGAATCTTTGTTTGAGTTGTTAATTCTTACATAGGTATAACTAATATTTGTACCATAATAAATCATTTTTCCAACTAAATGTATTAGATGTACAGGGATCTTGTTGTAACTTTTAAATGAGTTCCCACATTTTCTCATCATTTTTCCATTCATCCCTTGCTTCATTTATCCAATTTGGTTGGATAATAGAAATGGCGCAAAGAAATTCTTCCACGTCCTCATCCTTTCTTGAGAGTGCATCCGCCACAACATCCTGTTTCCGTTTTTTGTAGATGATTTCAAAGTCATAACCCAACATCTTTGTTACCCATTTTTGTTGCTCTTATGAAGATAATGTTTGTTCTAAAATGTATTTAAGATGATCATGATCTGTTTTTACCTTGAAGTGTCTTCCCATTAGGTAGGGTTGCCATTTCTTAAGTGCATGTAGTATTTCCAACATTTCCTTCTCATAAATAGCTTTGTGTAAACACATTCCTTTCATTGGATGAATTTTGAAAGAAATGGTTCTTTCTTCTTGCATTAAAACAACACCAATTCCATTTCGTAAGGCATCACATTCCACAACAAAGGTTTTTGTGAAGTTCGATGTAGCCAAAGTTGGTTCTTTGCACAGTTCCTCTTTAAGATGTTCAAAGGCCATCTTTGCCTCTAAAGTCCATGAAAATGCATCTTTCTTCAGTAATGTTGTTAGTGGTGTTGTTATTCTCCCATAATTCTTAACAAACTTGTGATAATACACTGTCAACCCGAGAAATCCTTGAATATTCTTTATGGATGTGGGCATTTTCCATTCCTTAATGGTTTTAATTTGGCTAGGGTCTAGCTTAACACCTTCAAGAGATACAATATGACCCAGATATTCCACCTGTCGTACTCCAAAGAAACATTTGGAGCTTTTTGCATATAATTGTTTCTCCTCCAATAGTTTGAGCACCCTATCAACATGTTGAACATCCTTCCAAGACTTCTTGTAGATTACTATATCATCAAAAAACACTAACACAAATTTTCTAAGGAAGGGTTTGAAAATGGAATTCATCAAACCTTGAAATGTAGAAGGTCCATTGGTAAGGTCAAAAGGCATGGCCAAAAATTCATAATGACCCTCATGATTTCTAAATGTTGTTTTCGAAATTTCTTTAGTCTTCATTCTGATTTGATGATATCCTGAATGAAGATCCAACTTGGTGAAGTAAACTGATCCATGCAGTTCATCGAATAATTCATTAATGAAGGGAATGGGAAAATTATCTTTAATAGTGGGTTTGTTGAGCTCCCCATCATCTGGACACATGAGCCATGATCCATCCTTCTTGTGAACCAATATTACTCGAGCAGAGAAAGAACTTTGACTAGGTTGAATTATACCCACCTCTAGCATTTCTACAACCATACATTAAATTTCAATCTTTTGGGGCATTGGGATATCTATGAGACCTGATGTTTGGAGGAACACTTCTTGGAACCAAATGAATAGCATGATCATGATCATGAATAGGTGGGAAACCTTTGGGAGTCTCAAATACCTTGGAATGATTTTCCACGACTTTTAAGAGATCTAGAGAAATACATGATTCCAATATCAGAACCTCTAGTGAACATAATTGTGCAATTATGCCTCATTATTATTTCTTTAGAAGATTTTTCATTCTGTTAGAACTGATTATCTTTCTCATTTCCCTCTGATACCCCTTAATTCAACTTCCTTTCCTTCTGAAGAAAATTTCATGGAAAGTTCTTGAACATTAAAAGCTATTGTACACAAGGATTGTTGCCATTGGACTCCTAGTACAACATCAGCACCACCCATTGGCATGGAAGGCATTGGGCTATTCAATACATATTATCCCATGGATAAATTTATATTATGGCCCTTTCTAAAGAAATTTATGGTTCCTCCACTTGCAACCATCACTTGACACTTTGGTGCTAGATATAGGAAGAAATTCAATTACTTGGATATCTTACAATGAATAAAATCATGGGTACTACCTGAATCAATCAATACTATTACCTTTTTCTTCTTGATATGCCCTTCTATCTTAATAGTTTGAGGAGTGGTAATCCCAACCAATGCATTACAAGATATGGTCGGATTCACTTCTTATTTCTCTAGGGTTTGTTCCTAGTGTATATCCTCTTCTTTTGACATTTCTTGTTCCTTTTCTTCCTCATGTTTACTGTATTTTCTATCATAATTGTAACAAAGCCTTTTTTATTTTTTTTCTTCCAATTGATGTGGTGTCAAACTTGTAGGTTGTGGAAGGCTAGGGGCAATAACACTTCCATTTTTATAATTGTGTGTGGTAGGCTTCCTTGTTGCCATAATTCTTCTTTCCATTTTCCTTGCCAACCTGAATAACTTCTCCAATAAATCAGGTTCCCAAAGGAAAACCTCATGTTGGATGTTATCCTTTAAAGTCCCTATGAACACATCAATCATATGCTCCTTTGGAATCTGTTTTACCCTTATATTCAAATTTTGTAAGTCCTCAATGTGCTCCATCATTGAACCGTTTTGTTTGAGATTTATCAATTAGCGAAAAAAAGTGTTTCTTTTTGTATCGTCATGATGTGCTATCATTTCATCCATAAAAATTTCCTAAGTGATGATTTATTTATGATAGTAAATCCATCGATACCATACAAGCTAATTTGGTTCCAAATATAAAGTTGCAATGCATAACTTCTGTGTGTTTTTCACATTATGGAGATCAAAATATTTCTCCATCTATAGTATCCATCTTACGAGATCCTTTCCCTCAAACTTCCTCATATCTATCTTTGGAACATGGTGGGTCTTTGATCCAACATTAGAGTTTGTTCTCATCATGAGTTTCCTTTACTACCCTTTTGTCAGTAATACACATTTCTTGTATAAAATTTGTCAAATATCTCCTCAAATCTTCCATCTTAGCTTCCACGCCTTTCTTTAAAACATCCACCTTGGCTTCCATGCCACCCATCTTAGCTTCCATGTTGTTAATCTTAGCTTCCACATCATTCATATTAGCTTTTACTCCTTTCTTTAAACCATCCATCTTAACTTCTGTTACTTTTTGTGATAGTGAATTTTGTTGCACTTGGTATCATAATTTTGATATATCATGTTGCATTTCTTCCTTTTCTTCATGAGTCGTGTTAGATCTTTTAGGTTGCTTGCTAGGTGTTTCCACTTTCTTTCATCGGGGAATTAATTAATGATAGTAATGCTTCATTATTCCCTTTCAATTCCTTCAAACTATTTTTTCAAACCAAAATTATGCAAAATTTAAATAAAAATTATACACATTTTTTCAATTTGTAGGAGATCTATATTGAATGTTATGTATCTCTGTAATTTCATATCTCAAAGGTCTGAAATTTCTTCCTGAATTATCCCTCTAAGTCCTATTTCTAACCTCTAAGTCTGATCAAGCTTGGATTCTCAAAGGAAGAGTTATGCCAAATCTACTACAATGACATGATGATAGACAGGTTCAGTAGAGCGATCTTGTACGAAGCACCACATGTCACTGTTTCGACCTTAGGACCGAAAACCAATACATAAAATGCTACAGGTTATCCTCTTTCTGTAAATTTTAACGAAATTCAATCGGATACTCTGAAAAAAAAAAAAAAACAAATAAAATAAATAAATAAATAAATAAAATATATATATATATATAATATAGATATATATATATATATATATATATATATATTATGATGATTTTCCCTAGGTCACCTGTTTGAGATATAATTTGGGATCCTGCAAAAACCCTAACTTCCTTAGATCATATATCTAAAAATTTAGCAAAAAAGGATCTGAAATTAGCACTCGAGGTTCAGAGCGAGTTCGGCTAAAATGGTTTTTTCTTTAGCTTCTGAAACGGCACATAAAAAATGTTATAGTGAAAATGCCACGATGACCTATTTGGAGCAGTGAAACCCTAGAATCCAAAACTTTGATACCAAATGTCATGAAACTAGCTCGGAAAAAGATAGAAAAGATAGATCAATGACTTAGAAATCAGCGTCTTTGAGGGGGAAACCTCCATTAAGTTAGACAAATGAACAATTATTGGATGATACAAATGACAAAATCTCCTTTCTATATATAGGAGTCTAAGGGGTCACAATATATCAAAAGTCGACATAACAATAATAATATAAGGGAACGAAAATAACAATAGTGGATTCTGTGAGGGACGATAATAAGAGTATGGGGACAATAATAGAACAATAATAACAATAAGGGTATGGCAATAGTAATTGGGGGATCGCTAGTACTATCGGAACTTAACAAGATTTGACCCCGTGACCTCCTAATAAGTGAGGTACTTAGCAATATAAAATCGTCAAACTGAGCAATTCCTTGGGGCTAAACACTAGTTTATATTGTGTACTAGTGCATAAGTTCAAAATGTGTCATTTTTACAAAAAACTTGCATAGGTCTTCCAACAAGCAAAGAAGAAAGAAAAAGAGACATATATGCCATTATTTTTATGATGATATACCAATTCTAATAGTATAAAACAAGGGAAGAAAATATATTTCCCAATCAAAAGACAGACATAAAAAGGAGAATAACCATTGAAAAAATCCCAAATCAAAACCTGTGAAAATTAAATGTTTCTATGGGAGGGGAATAGTGCCCTCAGCACTGATGGAATCAGCCTCCAGAACTGTGTAATGCATATATCCAAAAATATCAGAGATCCACTTCTTTGGTAGCAATTCTACAACCCCATTTTTCTCATGGAATATGTGCTGGAGAGAGATCGAAGAGAAAGTTGCTCTGAGGATGTTTACCTGTGAGATCCAAGCAGTAAGACAAGTGGGGGAGAACTCATATTTTGATGAAAAATATTCATTAAGTACCTGTGAGTCCTCGTATACAAATAGAGTGTCAATGTACAGTTGTCTAGAAAACCATAAAATTACCTAGAGAGCCAACAGTTCAACCCTCATGTTTGTTCCTAGTCTGCCATTCCAATGAATCTTGTACTAACAATGTTGGTCGACTTGAATCCATACACCACAACCTCAGAGAGATCGTTGTGTAACACCATTAAAGAACCTCGCCGGGAAGTGTAAGGGATGAGAAAGAGTTATGTGAGATTGATCCAGAATGTTTTGGATGAGAGTTCCTACATTTTCCAACTGAAGTAAAATATTTTTGATGATGTGGTGAGAGATGATTAGATGTCCCTCAAATCTGTGACCATTTCTGGAACACCGTAATTCCCAAATAGTGAGAAAAGGAGCCGCCTTAACCTTACCTCCAGGCATCAACCAACATTTAAGATAATCTTCTATGTTTCCAAAGCTTTTGCAAGGAATATTTAAGGAAGAGAAAATTCCATTCCATACTATGATAACAATCGATCATTTGAAAAATAGGTGACTATTGTTTTTGGAAGAGTTGCTACACATAGGTTATCTCCCTGACCCATAGAATCCCCTCTTACATAGATTATCCCAGGTGAGATTCTTATTTCTCCAAACCATCTAGTTGAATAGAATGAAATTGATAGGGATGTCAAGTTTCCAGACCATATTGAACTAGAGAGTATGATGTAGAGCATGGGCGTTGAGAATGAGATACCTATAATTTTCTGCCACTTCGACTAGATTGGATAGCAGCTTCTCAACCCAGGTGACGATGTCCCTCTCCTTGGTTCTGAATAGCCCTAGAAATACAAGAGACTAAAAATAAACATCCCATTCCATTGAATATGTGTCTATTAGGCCAAACACCCCCACCTGTTTCAAAATAGGAAAACTCTCATTCTAGCCAACGATTACTTGTTCCAATAGGAATATACCTCATGTGTGCAGAATTTGTATCATATCCCCATTCAAATCCTGTGCAACAACCACCTCCTTGATACTATCGGTCCCAATAATTATTTGATTCCCCCTACCAAATGTCCAACATATTCTTTGCAAAAATAAATCCCTTACTTTTTGCAAACTTCTCAAGATAGAGGATCAAGAGTTTCTCCCAAGTAGGCCCAACTTGATCCAGTCTTCTTCCCTTCTCCTTTGCAATTATGTTGTGGAGATGATGTTCCTCCAAATTCCTTTCTTAAATAGTCCTTGCCACATGGATTTCATAATAAGATCCCTTGCAAATATTTTAATATCTAGACTACTGTCACCACCATGGTCCTTTGGAATAGTAATACTTTCCCATTTTGTAAGATGATATTTTTGAAATTCTTCCCTTCCCACCCAGATAAAATGAGCCATCATTTTTTTTATTTTGTTAATAATAGTCATGGGGGGGATGTATAAATGCACCTAGTAAACAATCAGCGATTGAAGAACATCTTGTACCAATATGTATCAACCCCCCAAAGGCATCGACCTATGTGCCCATTCATTTAGTCGACGCATGTATTTGTTAATTATCGAAAGTCAATCTACAATTTTGTAGTCATTAGGATTGAGTCTAAAACCAAGGTATAGGAGGTCATCACACAATGGCCGAGATTGGAAGTTCAATAATATAACAATATCATTAATCTCCTCTGGATCTCCTGATGAGTATAGTATATAAGACTTACCTTCATTTGCCAGCATACCAGATTCAACTCCAAATTTCTATAAAATATCATAGAACACGCTCCATCATGTTCTTGACATCATTCCAAATGCTAAAATGTCATCCACAAAGAAATTATGTGAGACCTTAATACTCACAAATAGCCTTATACCATTGAATTGGCCTCCTGAAACAACTGATTCAATCTTGAGGCTAAGGAAATTCATCATCAAAGTGAATAACAAAGGAGAAAGTGAACAACCCTCTCAAAGTCCCCTTCTAGCACTAAAGAAATTTGATGAGTATCCATTGAGTAGAACAACAAAATGTGCACCAGGAACACAAATCATTATCCACTCAATGTTTGGTCTAGATAGGCCAATCTTTAATAGTATGAGGCAGAAGAATGCCCAGTCAACACAATCATAAGCTTTCCAAAGATCTACTTTCAACACTAAAACCTTAGTCTTTCTGGTATCGATGGAATGAATAATCACATGAGTGGTGGCCACTACATCCTGTATCAACATTCTATGTAGGAAACCCGATTGTTCCCTCGATACGTGAAGCGTTTCGGTTCCTTTGATGCACTCTGAAATAATTTTTGAAATAAGTATGTAAGTGATGTTGCATAGTGAAATCCACTAATAGTCAAGAAAAGAGGATGTGACCGATGCTTTAGGAATCATGGCAATAAAAGTAGAGTTGATAGATATTTTGCAAGAAGGAGAGAAGCTTAGGTTTACTTTTGGAACTAATTTTATCAAACTTATGGGAGAGTCTTTTAATTATATCTTTCTTTGGATGAATTGGGAAGTTGATGAATATGAGTCCGTAATATTTCTTAATTTAAACTTGAATGAAACAATGGTGTCTTCTCCTCCCAAATTAAATGGAATTTATTCTTCTGAGAGTAGTTCTCTTTATTCACCTCCTACAAATTTTATTAAGTTATTTTTTATGGAACGTCTAAAGGGAATTTGGGACCTTCAAATTCAAGGGAATTTTGAGAAATGAATTTATGCGATTACTTGTGGTTTTCTACTGATAATCTTGCATAAGTCTTGGCAGTGGAGAAAGGACTTCAAATTGCTAGAGAGAAGGATTTAGGTTGCTTCAAACTCTTAGGGACTATTTATTAGTCACACAAGGTATTCAACGATTGTTATATGGAAAATCTCCCTCTAGTGTTATACATAGTTGGAGACTAGAAGCGGTAGTTGTGAACATTAGCAAATTAATTGGTGAATTTGAGTGTATCATAGTGCAACATACTTATAAATCTAGGAATGGAGTGGAAGACTATTTAGCCAATAGGGAGTGTTTTGTTGCAGGTTTGAATTTGGATAGAATATGGCCTATGGTCGATTCAATAGAGAAAAGGAAAATATTAATTTCTTTGATGAATATAGATAAGCAATATTCTAGAAATGCGTCCTTTGATGGGGGTGAAGACACTGGATCTAACATATTCCCATTGAAAGGGGTCAAATGGAGGACACTTGATAAGTCATAGTAGATACATGTGCGATACATGGGGATTGGGATAGGGCCCAATCATTACCTATGTGACTTCATAAAGAGGAGGGGTTTGATAGAACTATTTGGAGGCTCATTTTTTCGTGTATGCATTATTTCCCTATGTGTCTAAATTATTATCAGTGTCCTATAAACTATGGAATTGGTATATCCATCAAAGGTTTTGGGTGATGAAAGATCTAAATGCATTAATGGAAGCCTTCTAGAGGGGATGAATGTTTGTATAACAAGTTTGCCATTATCTGCACTTGTCCTGCATTTCCAAAGAAATGGGGTAATTGAATCAACACATTCAGCCATGTACTATTGTTATAAACATGAACGTTTAATCACAAGGTGGTGAGAGTATGAAAAGACCTAGGAAGATGGTAAGAAGTGCAATGGTTTTTTCTTGTTTTATCTCCTATACATGCTCATAAATTATAGTCTGTTGTTGTGATCTGCGCCCACCTAATGGTCGACTAAGGAGTCACTGCCCCATATGCGGAATTTGTGGTTTATGGTCATATCTTTGTCACTAGGTTTTTCTCTTCCTTTGGATGTTAATGTACTTCATATTATTCTTGTACAATACTACCTTTGGACCGATCTTTAATTTGGTCATTCTTTTGTCACCCTCACAACTCTAAGGGTCTAATTTTCCAAGTATATCATTTGACTTCCCTGTCCTGGTGTGTGGAGTCTAGTTTCTTGGGAATTTATCTATTTAGTTTTAACATCTTGGAATATGCCTCAAGTTTAATAGTGGGGATGCAAGAAAAATTGTTTTATTTTTCATTTTCTTGGTTGTATCTTTTGTTGTCTGGTTTGTCTAGTTCCTTGTTAAAGTCTCAAGTTACTGGGTAGTCTTTCCATTGGGGTTTTGTTTTTAATACTCCAGGCAATTTTTGTTAAAGAGCATTAGGGTTCATGGATTATATCCCAATAATCCTATGAAGCATTTATGGTGGTTCTGTGATGTTGTAGTCTTCAGTGGTTTTAGTCTTTAATTTTTGGTTTTCTTTCCCAAAATACTCTATGTAAGTCTAATTAGTGTTTATTGGGAACTTTGTGTCAAGTTGTTCAGGGTGTCCTATACGCCTATTTTTAGTTTTGCAATTTTGGTTTTCATTCGTCAATTACTTCGTGTAGGTCTAGTTACTATTTATTAGGAACTTTGTGTTAGTGTGTTTAGGTTGTCCTATATCAATGAAGCTACTATTATGCTACCATGGAAAAGGATGCTAAGTCAACTCGGGGGAGCTAGTAGTTCGACTTCGCAGCGGCAATGCTTGTTCAGATGCAATTTGACTACATCTTTGTTTGATTTAGTCCCTCCAGAAATTAGAAAGGAAATCAAGAATTTGGAGACAAGAAAGTGCAATGACATGCCCTATTAATCATATTTAAAAGTTGGTGTTGAAGATCTCAAGTGGATTTCAGATCCTTGGAAATTCAAGAGATGGAGATTATATTTTTGACACTTGATGAGGGATCATCAACAACTGGATGCTCTTTTGGGTCTTGTTCTTAGAGACAAACAAGTTGAAAACTATAAAATCTTTATGGGGCAAGAGGACATTAAGCGCCTCTTTAGGACTATTCATCTTTGTCTCCATGATATTCCTATTCTGATGATTCTATCGACCCTCCTACTATCATTAATAGTGAACCAAATCCCACTGCTCCACAACTTCACATTGACCCTAGTGTTACCGTCAATGGTCCACTGAATGCTATCTCTCCATAGTCAAACATATGACCTTTATTTTCTGATTAAAGAGCTTCCTTCGAACTTCGCTTTGTTACCACTAAAGAAGCGGCGACAAGGTTTGTTTTTTGCTACAGTGTTCTTTAGTGTACACTATCTCTTGGTGTAAGGGCATCCTGAATGATAAGATAGATGGTTCAATTAAAGGCATCCATGGATATTAGCAAAAATCTTAGGCAATACTAAAGTCGGTTAGTTTTGTTGTGTTTTTTGTTTGAGATTATGTTTGTGAAGTTTACCTATGGCTCTACTTGATCTCCTACCTTTACTAACAAACTTAGTAAAATTTTAACTTAGATTTTTTTTTTTCACCTCTAAAAATTTGGTTAGAGTTTATATTCCCACATTAATGTTTTTTAGCTGTTTATATATATATTTTTTTGTAAATCATCGTTTTCATATTAATAAAAAACATTTAGGTAAATATAGAGTACGATTATTGAAGTGAATTGAAGGTGAATTTATTCTTTAAAAGACATAAAATTCTTTAAAGTAAATATTGCCCGCGTTATTTATGGATGGGAAATTTGCTCTCATATCTGCTCAATGTTAATTTGGTAATTTAAGATAAAAAATAAAATTAGTAATGATTGTGTATGAATTTTACTTTTACGATGGAAATGAATTTAATACTATTAAAATTTATATAAAATTTCATCAAAATAGTATGGAAATTTCATAATTTTCTATCTAAACTAATATTAAACTGTGCCAATATTAACCATTAATATCCCACGAAAAATGAGAACCCATTCCAGGCTGAAAGAAGCAAATAGGTCTCCCATGATAAAAGAAAATCTACTGTAGGCCGGAAGAAGTAAATGAATTTCAGCGCATACCCAATGATAACCGTCTAACCCTGCTAAAAACACTGCCATAGAACCCGAACCGATCCGCCTCCGGCGTTTCCTAACAAACCTACATAGTTGAATATATACCTTCACGAGACAACATAATAAAATCATGTAAAGCCATTTCCACATAAATTAGTTTACCATTCAGCATTTTCATTGATGTCTCTATTTTCAGCAAACTTATAGCTTTCTTTAATCATTCTATTTGAATTTATGTAGAGTTACTTTTCAATCGGACCTTAAATCTCACAGGTTACAACCGCCTTGGTAAAGACTATAACACAAAGGTACAGCGGTAGTAAAGACAGCAATGCCGACGTTGTTGGTATGGCAAACCCCGAAGTTGCGGAGCAGAGAGGAAGAGCAATTGCATAAGTGACAAGAACCAAAACCTTAACTTTGCCTATGAAAGCAGAAGGCTGTGAATGCATAGAAGGTGAGAGTCACATATAGTACAGTTTTCTATAGGGAGAATTTGTGAATTTCAACCATAAAAAGACTGTAATCTCAATTATCGATTCTAGGTGTGCATTTGTTCTTAGTCATTCAGATTTAAACGCAGATTTACATCCTTGGACGATTATCAAGAGGCCATCCAAGACAGTTCAGAGTGTGATAAACATTTAGTTTGCATGTGGAAATATAAATATACAAGGATATATATATTATATTTATATATATATAATATATATCATATATGGAAATTTGAAACATAAACAATGTATTAGATGGTACATCTTTCATATATGTTCGTGGAGAAATCATTGATGCATCTTCACCTCGTTTCTTTGACATAAATATCTCTGTATTATTATATGGTTACAAATAAAATATTTCTAAACTACACTGGGCAACCCTCTGCTGTCCGTCAAAAAATCTGAATCTCGATACGGATTCGGCGTCTGACTAACACAAGTGATCCGCATAGAAATAGCATATATTTAAGTAGCTCTTTCCAGGTAGCCATAGTATTGGCGCTCAGACAGCGTCCTCTCCAATTCCCAACCCTGGTGGACTTCGTTGATGAAAACATCCGCAGCCTGGTTAATATCTTGCTGCGATGTACCCTTTGCTTCTTTCTTATTAGATGTTATTGCCGCCGAAGCCACGGAACGGGAGCCAGAAACGGTTGGATCCAGCCCATGTCCAACTGGATTCACTCTGGACATCGATTGCTTCGGCCGTACATTCTGCACTTCTAATGTGCCTCCGCACTTGAATAACCATTTTCCGCACATCTTGCAACACTCTAAAATCTCTAGTATAATTAGCTGATGGTAACAAACAATTTACAGAAGAAAATCCACAGAAAGAGACCAGAGAGATAAAGGAAGAAAATATCCGTTACAAATTCAGAACAAATAAAGGAAGAAAATATCCGTTACAAATTCAGAACAAAGTGAAAAATAAGACAAAGAAGGAAAAATGGATGATACACCTCAACGAACAATTGTTGCCTCCTTAACCTTATATATTGAAGTAAAGTGGCCTTCGTTCTTTCTAGGACGACCCTCGTCATATTCCACGACTTGACCGACCAGCCGCTGACGACAGTTATCTCTCGTCAGAAATACTATTTTGTATTAGAGGTGATTTCCCCGCGTTTTGATTTGCTTGCATTACCAGAAACAAAAGAATTAGCAGATTTGAGGGCTCTTCGGCCGGCCTTCCTAGAAGTTTATTGCAAACAGTATAACATAGAGTTATCCATGTGAAGCATATACCTAAAAAATTAGCCTGTCAAAGAAGACCTGTCAATAGATTGCATAGGAGTCAACATAGATTTGCAGGTATCAGAAAGCTACTAGAGGCGTCTTCTGCGTGACTTACGAATAACTTTCTTTTCAAACTGAATATCGAGTTGCCTACCTAGATTTGCAAGTATCAAAAGGATACCACATGGTTTTGCAAGTATCAAAAAACTACCGGACTTTAGGGGACCTCCGCCTGCCGTGGGAACAACTTTCTTTTCAAACTGAATATCGATTTGTCCATGCGGAGCTCCGTGCTCATTCTTATACTCTCAAATTGCTTTGCCAAAGTTCACCTGCCATTAACTTGCGTACTATCCCAAATATGCGATTTTTCCTTGCACAATATTAAAAGTTTATTCCAAACATTACAAAATAGAGTTATCCATGTGAAGCATATACCTCAAAAATAAAAAATTAGCCTGTCAAAGAAGACCTGTCATTCGATTGCATAGTAGTCAAAGAAGACCTGTCATTCTTATACTCTCAAATTGCTTTCTCAAACTAAAGTGGCCATTAACTTCCACACTTGTCAAATACACGATTTTTCGTTGCATGACACTACTTTCCCACAAGTCTATTTCTTAATTTATTTATTTTTTAACCTCAAATTATTATTAATAATATTTTTTATTATTATTTAATTTTTTAATTTAATGAATTTGATTTTTTCAAAAAGTCCAATTTAGATTTAAGTACGTCACCGTGTTCATTTTTAATAATCATTATTTGGTTTAGTGGGACTCATAATGAGATTTCACAATGTAATTTAATTTAAGGATGTGTAATTGTTTGTTATATTTATATTGATGGCATTTCTATTTTGGAATAAAATTTTTGAAATTTTTACTTTATTATTAATAATTACTAGGTGGATGGCATGGATTTAAACTTTATGGAATATTTTACAATATTCTTAATAGTGTATACAAATCAAAGGTTGATATTTATGTGCAAAGTAGTGATCCATTTTTTTGCCTGTTTAATTAAATTGATTAATTAAAAAAAAAGTCATATGAAGAAGTGTCATATGTAGTGGGTTATAGATTTTTGGGCATGTGGTAGATTAATTAAAAAAGAATCATATTCCATGATTTAAATTGGATCATCGTATTTTTTGTCATCCATAGGCTTTGAGATTGGAAAAAGTGGAGGAATGAGGACCATTTTTACTAGCAGTAACTAGCTTGACAATATTTAAAATGTTCCAGGAGCACTAAATGAGATTTTTTGGGGGTAAAACATTTCCACTTTAGAGAAATACGTTTTTCCTTATTGTATGTACAAACGCCTTTCCAACAACATTATAATTCCATCAATGAGAGTCTGTAAGAAAAACTTATGCCAAGTAGCTGCTATTACTCATGCAAAAGTGGCTAGGCACATGATCATGATCAAGATGACTCTAGAAGAGTCAATGTTGTAACTCTAGTTAAGAGATGAAATAGTCAAACCTAAACACTACTAGGCTATCAAGGTGTGTTCTAAACCTGGCCACTAAAGGAAAGGGGTTTCATTCTTTTCAAGCATATTTATTTCATAAACTTGTAGAGTGGCCAAGAAAGGATAGGTAGAGAGAAAACAAAGAGTATTTTTGCAATGTCATAGCCCATTTACCATAGACCTTACATCTTTGTACTCACAACCATTTTCTTTTTAGAGAAAGAGAGCAGAGAAACCACACCTTTTAGTTGGGTTTTCTCCCAAAAGAATTTCCCCAAGTTATATCTTGTGTCAATCATGGTTTTTTTTTATACTCACCATTTTTTGCATAATTGTAATTTGCATGCATGTACAATAAATTGTAATTTACAAATCTAGAAATTTAAGGAGAAATAAACAGTTTCATACTGTAGATTTTGAATTTTTAAGTAAAATTTTATCATATATATTGTGAGAGACTATCCAGTGGAATATCCACAATAATTTATAGATCATATACATATTAGAATACGCTTCTTTGGTCATATTGTGGATATTTGCAGGAGATTTAGATCATCTAAGCCATAAGTCATAAAAACCCTAGTCATGGCCGAAAAAATTGTGAATAACCCTCCTAATCCTACAAAAGGGAGATTTTTGTTGCTAGAAACACAAGTTGCATATATAAACCGTAACCTTGAATCTTCTCATGGTGGCCATGATCAATAAGCTCGGGATATTCAAAGAAGATGGTGGTTCTAATACAAACGTTTGATTAATAGCGAGATTAAGATATTGGGAATAAATAGAGAGAGAGCCAAAGAATGAACCCAAAAAATAAAACCCAATTTGAGTGTCATGAAAATTTCATAGTCCTTGTTCAAAATTGAAGCTAAGCTAAATATCAAGTTCTATCAACGTTATATTGACACACTGAAGCTAAATCACTCGTCACAAAAATTAGAATTTTATTTCAGTGCTCATTGTATAGTGTAAGAATAAAAGATTTTATTTGTGTGGCTAAAATTAGAGGGTTATGCCCAAAAATGGTGGCAAAGCCACAGAGAGACCATTAAGTTGGAGGGATGTCCTCTTGTTACTATGTGGGATGACTTTAAAACCATACTAAAATAAAACTTTTAACCTGTTGGGTTTATAGAAGACTAGTGGATCAAGTGGAACTATTTCCAGTAGGAGGGGAAGAGTGTACATGAGTATACCATAGAATTTAGAAACATGCCATAATGTTATGTATATCCCCAAATGAGCCAAATGTACTCCTTAAGTATCTAGGGAGTCTACACAACGATTCTAGAATTAAGCAAAGTGGACAACACTTATGTATAGATGTAGTATCACGAGAATGTAGGCATGAAAAAAGAGAAATCAAATGGATCGAAGTAGGAGTATGAGGACACTTCTAAGGATGGGAAGAAGAACTGGAAAGAGCAACAGTAGAAAAGGATAGCAACGTAGCACACCAATGAAATGGTCGTAGAAACCACTATAACCATTGTAACATTGAGGGTAATATAGAGGAAAAATAATGAAGATTGCATCGAGAGCTAAACTCGAAGAACAAAAAGAAATGTAATAAAATTCAAGTGGCCAAGTTGAATGTAGCTTGAATGTGGATATGATCATTCATACATTAGTCTAGAAAAAGGTGAATAAGAGTAGCCTCCAACATCACCAAAAGAAAGGAATGACTGGACCTTTGCATCTAATTGTTTCTAAAATATTCATTAAATACTATGTTCTTGTTATTATGTATGATGGTTAATTTTATCAATTGATATGTACTCGCTATGAATTCTAAAATTGAAGAAAAATTTATCCCTATGTTTTTTGGTTAGGAATTAGGGAAAAATTGTTTCTAAAAGGGAAATTAAAAAAATTGCATGAGCTACTAATATTTGAATATATAAGTTATTTATTGATGCTAATAATACATGACTAACTTTTCCCATATGTTTGTAAATTAAAAAAAAAATTGTGTGTTTTTTCACTTCGTTGACGTTGACAAAGATTGTTGGTTAACAAGATAATACGAGGTAAGGAAACATTGTTGGGGGTTTCACCTTAAATCAGTGATTTTTATCTCCACGAACTACAAAGTATCAATGATCTTATTTTTGTACTTGATATTGTGTTGAAATTGCCAATGTAATAAAATGACTCTTGAGTTTCCCGGGACTGATAAAACATCATATATATATATATACATATGAACAATAACGTGGAAAATTTAGAATCAATTTTTGAGCCAAGCAATTCATCTAGGTCCAGCCTATGTTAGTGAGAGGACCATGTAACATATAGTATTGTAATTATTGAATTATATTTTAGGGATACATATTACTATCTTAGCTATATATAGTAATATATGTTTTATCGATGTAAAATTATATGAAACATAATAATTTCCTGGCTCTGGTGGTAGTTCGATTTATCTTCATACTGACATCATGACGACCCCTCATGAGATTGGATGGATGTCTATTGGACATCACTTTGGTCAAGATATGGTCTAGGATTATCTATGAGTTGTCTAATGCATTTTAGTACATCACTTTGGTCACGATATGGTCTAGGATTATTTATGAGTTGTCTAATGCATTTTAGTAGTGGCTTAGTGAAAATTTTTAGCTTCTCGAAATGATAATTGAAGTAGGTGATTTGTGTCATTCCATTTTACAAGTGCATGAGTCTAGGTCATTATGTGTAAGTAAGTAGATAAATTATTGTTTGTCATGAATTAGTGGCTATATCGATGGGAAATCTTTTTTGGAAATAGAGGGATGATTTAAGAGAAAAATGATGTCACAAGGATTCACGTTAGAGAAAGAAACCATTAAAATTAGAAAGAAGGACAGGTGGTGTATAACATTTACTACAATATGGGTTTTAGGTGGTGTATAACATTTACTACAATATGGGTTTTAAGGGTTATTTGTTTGGTCTTCTTACCAAATCATAAATTGAACCTATGCATGCTTATCAAAGTCAAAAATTCTGCAAGTAACACTTATCTCTGTTTGGAGTATTTAATAGTTTATAAAATCTAAAAATAATGGTTATTTGTTGCTGAACATTTTCTCCCTTATTTTTATGTAAACTTCATTTAATGTATAAACTAGGGTGGATAATGAAGGAAAATAAATATTTAGTGTAATTCAATGGTAAACGGTGATTGGTCACATTATTTTATGAATCATACAGACTATTATGGAGTATTGAATTGACTTCGTATGAAGATTTTATATTACTATTCATTTTAACTTGATGAAAATATTTTATGGATCATTGTTGATCTATATAATGTAAACCTATAGTTTATTTCTTAATATTAATGATATTTTCTAAGTTTCAGTTCATGTTAAAGTAATTATAGTGTAAGTTTTATTTTCAATGTAGATTAGTAGGTAGGGCTCCAAACCTAGCTTCCATTGAAAAATCATTTTTATCTTTAGCTAGAACCTTGCAATGAATTTGTATTTCAACTTAACATATACCTATTATTTTTCATGACCTGTTGGCCAGTCAACCCCCAACACCTTGATCCCACCCCCGCAGAATTTTGGATACCCAACCTATTAGACACAAAATTTGATTCCTCCTCCCGCTTTTATATCCTCGAGCAAGACTTGGCAGAGAAATACCTATCAATTCCACACCATGTCATCTTTGGTTTGGGGAAACTACTTATTTTCAAATGGGAAGAAAGTTCATAAGGAATAGTCATCTTCAATTCTTGAATATGTGTTTCACTGCAATGTGTGGTGTCCCTATAACGGTGAGGGGTTGAGGTAAGAGAATGAAGGTGTTTCATAATGAATTGTGAATCACAATGCTAAGGACTATGGTCGAAGTCATTTAAGTATCTTTATTAAAATAAACATAGTGGTCCACACCCTTGTGGCATTTACTATATGCCTAATTGAAATTTATCTTTTGATTTCAAATCGTGGAATTTTCCTAAGGAAGTTAGACATTGAACTTGAAGAAGATGAGCACTTTTCAAGGCATCATGAATTGTTGACCTTTACTTTCCCATTCTTCCAAAGGAAGGATTGTGGTCAATATCAGTAAAGTGCCCTCATTAGCATACACCCAAAGGTCCAAAAAATCAGAGTTGTAGTCTTTTAATTTATAGTTTGATTGAATATTATGGTTAGTACACATCTATAGAAATACTGAGAGCTCTGGCGAAAATCGGCTGCAAACTCTGCTCTAGGGTTTAACTCCCTGCCCTGCCATTCCAGAGTCAGCTCTGGCAGTGCAGTTCACTAGACTGGATGATCTCCACTGTAGGGGACGAGGACTGACCGGACAAATGCTCAGCGGGGGGTCCACAGGGACCCCATCCTTCAAGAATATTGTAATGCACAAGCAAACAAGAAAAGAAGGGTTAAAGATCACGGGTCACGGAGAAAGCAGAAAACCAGGCAGCTCCAGAAAAGACAAGGAGCAGAAAATGTCAGCAGAATATGGAGGGGGTTCCAAACAGAAGGATAAGGAAATAGAAAACAACACCCTCGGGGCGGCTGCGAATCGACAAACTGAGGGCTCAAAGTAGACCTAGGCAACTGATGGAAACGAGAAAGAGAAGCAAGGGAAACCATGAGAAGGAAACGACAGGGAATCACCCATCACCTCTGGTACAAACAACGCCCCCCAGGGAGCCTGCAAGCCAAAAAAGAACGAGGCACTCAGAGTGGTCTGTACAGACCCGGAGATTCAAGCTCACAGGGAGAACATGACGGAGCATGCGGTCATATGTAAATTTATGGGGATGTGGCCAATGGAGCGAGCCCTATGCCAATGGATCAAACAACACTGGAGACCCAAAGGTGACATTAATTTACACCTAGGAGCTAAAGGTTTTTTTACTGTTGTCTTTACAAACCTAGAAGATAAAGATAGGGTGTTCGACAGAGGTCCATATTTTTTTGCATCTGCGGGTCTCTATATGAGACCTTGGAAACCCAACTTCTTCCTTGAAAACGAGACCTTCACTCAGGTTCCCATATGGATCCGACTTTTCTCCCTCCCCATAGATTATTGGGGTTTAGCAACTCTCAAGCAAATAGGAGACAAGCTTGGCACCTTTATTAAAGCTTCTGAAGCAACCATTCAACGCAGATACACCTCTTGTGCCAGAATTTGTGTGGAACTGGACGTATCTGGAGCCCTGCATGAAGGTATTTGGCTAGAGTTTCGTGATGAAGACTATTTCCAGGCCATTGACTACGAACAAATCCCATTTCACTGCAGAAAATGCCACGAACACGGGCATCTAGTAAGAGATTTCCCTCTTAATAGAACAGAAGAAGCAAGCAAACCATTGCCCGAGGTGTAGAATAAAGAGATCTTCACCAAACCGAAAACCAGACAAAGAGCTAATAGAAGAAGACCAAATAGAATAGGGGTCGTCCCAAGCAGCATCCTCAACCCCTTCAGGGTTCTGGAAACAGACACAGATACAGAAGAGATAAGGGCGGATGAGAGGGACACAGAGGGGCCAGAGAACCAGCCAGAAAACAAAAGGAAAGAACAGGGTGAAAACCCCCACAGTCCCAAAGACAATAGACAAGAACAGGAAAGCACCCAAGACGAAGATATGAAGATGTTAAACAGCGATGGAGGCAATGATGAATTGGAGCTAAACGAAGCCCTGGAAAAAGCAGGTGTAGACCTACCAGCACTAGAGGAAAACTGAAAGGCACAAGGCATTGATAATGTTCTAGAAGAAGAACTAAAAAAGATTAGCGATCTCTTCATTGTAAGACAAAGGGCCGAATTGGCCAGGCAAAGCAGGAGATTGGGAATAGCAACAGGAACAGGCAACCATTCCAAGAACATCTCCCTCAATCCAACTGGCTTCAAACCAAAAAAGAAAAGGGGAAGGAGGACAAATGGAGAGGTTCTTCATGACTTAGGGATTTTAATGCTGAACTCAGGTAAAATGAAGGCTCTAGAAGCCTTCCCGTCTTACCATTTTTAAACCTGGTTATCAATGAAAATAATATCACAGAATGCAAGAGGGCTCAACAGCCAAGCAAAACAAAGACTTCTCATCAGGAAGTTCCAAACAGAAAAGCCGAACATTATGTTCATTCAAGAAACAAAATGCGCTACATCTCACATGAAAAGCATCAGTCAAAAATTAGGTAAGCCTCTTGACTTCATTGAAGTTTCCAGTCAAGGATGGGAAGGAGGTATCACCACCTTTAGGGACACAAGAGCAGTCAGTGTCCTTGCCTCAGAAGCCACCCGTGCCTACATAGCAACGGAGATTCAAATCACAGGTAACTCTGAAACCTATCTATGTGTTAATGTGTATGGCTCTCAAAGACTAGAAGAAAAATTCCATTTCCTCAACTCTCTCAGAAATCTGCAATCTCGACATCACGCCTCAAAAATCATCATGGGCAGAGACTTCAACATGATCACCACCATCTTGGAGAAGAAGGGAGGGTTAAGAAAGCTCAACAGGGACACAGGGGCCTTTGCTAATTTCATTGAGATTACAAAATTGGTAGATGTGCAGCCTCCCTCCAGCTCCTACACATGGAACAACAGAAGGGGTGGAGAGAATCTCATAGCCTCCCGCCTGGATAGGTTCCTCATCTTAGAGAGTATCGTTCTAGAGGGCGTCACTGTCAACTCTGACATTCTCCCTAGTGGGGGTTCAGATCGTTGGCCCATCTCTCTAGAGGCTGCCTTCCTGGGCACTCCGAGAAACAAGCCATTCCACTTTGAAAAATTTTGGTTACAACACCCTGATTTTTTCAAACTGCTAGAGAAGTGGTGGCAGGAACCACTTAATATCCAAGGAACCAAAATGTTCAAGCTCCAAATCAAACTCAAGCACATTAAAAGCAAAATCAAGCACTGGAACATCACGGAATTTGGCAATATTTTTAAGGAAAAATCCATACTAGAAGGCAAGCTCGAGAACATACATAAAAGCTGGACCTCTGGCAACATCACTGAGGAATCAAAGGAGCTGGAAAAAGAACTAATGACCCAATGGCAACACAGAAGCCTACAAGAAGAAAAACTATGGAAGCAGAAATCCAGAGTGCAATGGCTTAAAGAGGGTGAGCAAAATACAAAATTCTTTCATAGGTCCACCCTTGATTACAGAAGTGCAAACAAAATTATCAATCTTAAAAACGATGCGAGCGACACTCTTCACAATCACAGGGAAATCTCCTCTCTCCTCACTAAGCATTTCAAACACATTGCCCAGGAAACGCATGCAGATAGAGCAGAAGCAATTAACACTTTAACGCAATCCATCCCCAAAGTGGTAACAAATGATCAAAATCTTACTCTCCTCAAAGAAATATCAATGGAGGAAGTGGAGGAGGCCGTAAAGAGCATGCCTAATGATAAAGCCCCTGGCCCAGACGGCTTTACCATTAACTTCTACAAAGCTTGCTGGCCAACCATCAAATCAGAAATTTGGGAAGTGGTTGAAGACTCAAGACGCTCTGGCACCATTCTCAAATCGCTCAACTCCACCTTCTTGGCTTTAATCCCAAAGGAGGAGAATGCTCATACCCCTGAGAAGTTTAGACCTATTGCACTCTGCAATGTGATCTACAAGATCATTTCTAAAGTCATAGCAAACAGGCTTAAGCCCATCCTGCCTAATCTCATTTCAGAATAACAGTCTGGATACGTAGAGGGTCGACAAATTCAAGACAATATCCTCTTAGCACAAGAAATGGTGCACACTCTTCAGACCAGGAAAAAAGTTGGGATGCTTATGCAACTGGATCTCTCCAAGGCTTTTGACAAGGTAAATTGGAATTACCTAGAAGTTTTTCTTGCAGCTTTCGGCTTTGATCAACAATGGATCAATTGGATATTAGCTCTAATCAAGTCCTCCTCCTTCTCCATTCTCATCAACGGCTCTCCCTCTCTCGCCCTTCCTTTTTGTGATCCTCATGGAAGGCCTAAGTCGTCTCATCCACAAAGCTAAAGAAGAAGGCAATCTCAGGGGTCTCCATCCTCTACAATCTATTCCAGCCATAACTCACCAACAGTTCGTGGATGATACCCTGCTGCACGGTACCCCCACTGTGAAAGAAGCTCTGGCCTTTAAATCCATCCTAATTCTTTTCAGCAAAGCTTCAGGTATGGAAATCAATCATGCTAAATCTAATATTTTTTTCTTCAATACTCACCTTGTAATTCAGAAGCATCTCTCAAGCATTCTAGGATTTAAACGGGGTAATCTACCCTCAAAATACCTGGGTGCCCCGCTCACTTCCTAACCCTGGCAAAAGCATCATTGGGAAAGCACTCTAGCCAAGCTGGAAAACAAATGCAGACACTGGACGCACAGAGCCCTAAACTTTGCGGGCAGACTAGTCCTAACCAAGGCTATCTTGCAAGCCATACCTCATTACATGCTTTCCATCTTGCCTGCCCCTCAAGGCGTTCTACACAGGATCAGAACAATCCAAATATCATTCTTATGGAAAGGCAATGCGGAAAAAAACAAATGGGCTTTAGTAGCCCGGAATAAGCTGTGCAAATCAAAATCAGTAGGTGGCCTCAATTTAATTGATCCCCTTACTTCCAATATTACCTGTGGAGCCAAGTTATGGTGGAGATGGCTTAAAGAACCTGACCTTCCCTGGGCGAGACATTGGAAGGAGAAATACACCCCCAATTGCAATGAGCAGGATCTAATCCGGCTTCAGGAAGTTCCGGAAGGATCTCCCATATGGAACCTAGCCAGACGCAATTGAAACATTATTCAAGATCACAGTTTTTGGGAAATTCGCAATGGAGAAACATCGCTCTTTTGGGAGGATGCTTGGCAGCATCTTCCTCGCCTTGCAACGACAGAATTGGAAAACTACAAAAGAGAAGCTCAAACAGGAGGCAACTACAGAGTTAATCAGTATTGGAGCCCGGATAGCATCGAGCAGGAGTGGAGAACCTGGAAGTCCCCGAACTCCATAAGCTTCACTGCAGATAATGCTCAAATTCAGAGCCTCCTATCCACTCTCAACAAAAGAAAAATCCGATCTTCTACAGTCAGGGATCAGCTCAGATGGGGAATGAGGGGGAACGGTAGCTACACCCTAAAAGAAGCTAGGATTCAATTGGAACAAAGTGAGCAAGGGGAAACCTTGCCCTGGAGTACCAAGGTCTGGGATAGCCTCTTTTGGCCCAAAATCAAGACATTCCTCTGGCTCCTCATGAGAGCAAAAACCCTCACATGGGATAACTTACGGAAAAACGGCTTGTCCGGCCCTTCCATTTGTCCCATGTGCCGTAAGGCAGAAGAAACTATCAATCACCTGCTCAACTCTTGCAATTGGGCAAACAACATATGGAAATGGCTAGAAAACATCATGCAACAATCCAACAGGGACATAAATTCTATCCAGAACACTATAACTCAGTGGCCAGGAGACTTTTCAAACAATCACAGAGTAAACAGCATATGGAAAATAATCCCAGGCTTCATAACATGGACTATCTGGAAGGAACGGAACAGGCGTATTTTTCAAAATGAACAGAGGAATTTCGAGTTCTCACAGCTTACCTTATCCACAAATATCCACGAATTAATATCGGCTAAATGCACTGTGTCTCCCGACTCAAATCTTTCGCCCAGGGACCAGTGCATTCTGGTAAGTTGCAAGTTGGAAAATGGGAACAACTCTCCAACTGTAAGCAGCAAGTACGAGCCACGAACTGAATAGCAGGGATGGCACAAGCCCCCGACAGGCTTTCTTAAGCTAAATTTCGACGGGGCCTCCAGGGGCAACCCCGGTTTGGCTGGTATTGGAGGGGTAATTAGGAATCACAAAGGGGAAATCCTATATATCTACAGTCAAGCCTTGGGTGAAGCCACCAACAATGAGATGGAATTCGCAGCTTTGGAAAAAGGCCTTCGAATTCTGCACATAAACCAGATTGCCAATGCTGTCATAGAGGGAGATTCAGAAGTGGCCATTACAGCGGCCAAGCGAATTTACAATGGAACCCCAGCAAGCAGGGTCACGAAGCATTGGTGCCTGGCTCAAGCAACTGAAAACATAGCCAACTTGCTTCGTGAAATGAAAGGTCTTACCTTTCAGGCGATCAGACGAAAAGGAAACACGGTGGCAGACCACCTGGCAAACGTTGGGATTGAGAACCCCAATGCTCCGAGGGACAGCTGGTGGGACGACATCACATGTCCTGACCTTAAGGGAACCTGCATGCAGCTTGCCAGTAAGGACATCACCCTGGCAGAAAGCGATGACGGACCTGCAACGGTTGTTAGGTTTCCGGCAAGACACCATGATGACTATGCACACCACCTTAATTATGGATGAGGCCGAAGGACAATCGCCACAAGGCATATCCGTCAATGGTTGCAGACCTAAATATTTGTACCTCCCCATGATCTGCTTGGATCCTCGATGCCGTAAACAAGGCAGGACACAGCTTACCTGGCGAGTTGCGGACGAGGGAGAGATCGGTGACAATAATCGCCAGCAATTATTCTCTGATCACACCATTCATCCTTCTCACTGCAATAATTACGACAGGACGGACAAGTGGCCCTCCCATCCAATTCCCCCCTCCAACCATCTCCAGGCCTTCGGTTATTTAACTACGTCCCTGGCAGCCATGGAAAGCATTATTTTATCGTATTGCAACGTGAAGCGCTTTCCCTCTGCTAACATAGTGCTGATAATCACCGTGGTAGTCACCTACGCCATGAAAGGGGATAGTTGCTGTAACCAGTCGGCTCTAAAGGATCTACATCAGGCCTAGGAAATGTATGAAACTCGAACCTCGCAGCAGAACAAACGAAAGCTGAATGTGCTGAAAAGTAGCGTGAAAGCAGAGGAAGCTCAGGTTTCTGACTAGTAGCTGGGGAAGGAGGTGAATTGGTTGCAGGACCCGGGCACCACCTTTAAGTGGGCCACCCAATTTTTCAGAACCCAGGTGGAGGCGTGGAGAATGAAGACTATGCTGGCGAAGGTCCTGGAGGCGCAGGAAGAGTAGGACGAACGGGTGCAGAAGCTCAAACGCCAGATGGATGCCATGGAGCACAACCATATGTGCGTGGTGGAAAGCATTGAGTTCAAGTTATCCTCACTTGACCAACAAGCCGAAGTCATCGGAAAAAAGCTTACTGTGCTCATCAAGCTCATGAGGAATGTGGTTAGCACCGAGGGTTTTACTGGGGAGACCTCTGGCGTCCCTCCAAGCAACCCGCCGAAGCAGGGGTCTGGCCACCCGCCGAAACAGGGGTTAGCCCACCGCTGATGGTCGCTGCCTATGTCCGCTTTTTTTGCTGTCGCGGACAATCTCCCACTCGGTTCATTATGTACTCAGTTCTTGTTATCATGTACTATGTTCTCTTCTTATGGTTATGCTACCTTTTTCTCAGACAGAAGTATCAGGTTTTTCTGGTCATCTTGTTGATCCTTCTCGGTCGCCCTGCGTGGTGAGCCTGTTTTGTGAATGGATATTGTCTCGGCCGCCCTGCGTGGTGAGCCCGTTTGGTGAATGGATACTGTCTCGGCCGCCCTGCGTGGCGAGCCTGTTCTCTTTAATTTCCAATGAATTCCCCAGTAGCCAGGCGTGCTGTTAAGCAGCCCTCTAATCTGCAGCAGCAGAAGTTTTGTAACATATTTTCTCTTTGTTAATACAAATTCTTATTTACACAAAAAAATGGTTAGTACACATCTAAGAAGCATCATATCATAGAATTTATTTTTTATTTTCAGAAGTGTGTGTCTACTAATTATATACATACAATATAGTATTTTTAAGTTTATGAACCTAGATTGGAAAATGAAATGTACCATAATTTAAGCAATTAAATTTCTTAATAAACCTCACACATTCGAAGGCACCTATTATATCTTAATTTGATCATCCCTTGAGATCATTAGACAAGCATTGCAAAATATAAGATATTGTATATATCTCAGGTAAAAACTTAAGAATAGTTCAAATTAGCCACCCATTGCTCCTAGGACACTAGAAAACAATGTTACAATCATACCACTAACCAAATAAAATTTGTTGAATTCTCTTAACCTTTTGATAGAGAGCATTGACGTGGGTAGGATATATAGAGTCATAGGATAAGGATTGAAAGGGTAAAAATAATGATCAAAACGAGGAAAAAGATGATAATACAATATATAATCAAATCAAATATGTGTAGATTCATCCCTCCCACCTCTCCGAACCAACTAAATAAGCATCCACATAAAGAAAAAAGGAGAAGGAAAAAGTGAAAGTAACATTATGCCATTGGAGTGACTAGAGGAATTCAAATTTAGAAAGGCTTACCTACAATGATTGTAATTGCAAAAGTAGGTTAAAGTAGGAGCCTTTGATTGAAGAGCCTAAAATTACTACATATGTTGTAAGTTGATGCAAGAGCATTCAACTCAATAATATCATTGTATCTTAGTAGACATAGGGGTTGTTGTGTTTTCAAAGAAGTTGTTTTCCTATGTTTTGAATTAATGTAATTATTAATGTTTTGAGTGGTTTTGATGAGAAAATCTAGAATAGGGATTTAATTGAGTATAGTGAGGCATATTAGTAAATATTCTCGAATGTAGGAGAACATGAGAGAATGAAGATAGTTGAGAGATTTGAGAATTAATTGTAAATCTTCTATTAGGATCTAATTCATGATTTTGTGGATTAGAGAGGATCCTTAGAGATAAGGAAGAGATTTTAGGATTTTGTTGAGCAGATTATGGATCTAAACCAAGAATTGGTTGTAGTATCCCTTTTGTATAAATGTAAGCCTAAAGGGCATAGTCAGGGGTTGGTTAGTTAGTTGGGCAAGTCAAGTTAGTAGTTAGAGGTTTGAATTGTAAGCCTACAAGAGGATTGTCAAACAGAGGCCACTGATATTGGAAATCAGGCTTGAAAGAAGAAACTGTGTAAATACCTGTTTGTTGATGCAAACAACTTAATTCTGAGTGTATGTTTGTGTATGGAGTAATTTAATTTTAATCTGTGTGTGAATTAGAGGTTCTGCATCATATATTTTTTCAGGTGGAGTTTGTGCAGAATACAAGAAGAACAAGGATGAAGGATCATATGATCATTGAATTCGATTGAATTATCAAAGTAAAGCTCTGGAGGGACAATGCTTAAAGAAACACGTGAAGCTAAGCTTAGGAGAGAGTTGCACAGTAGAACAACGAAAGGACCAGAACTCTGAAGAAACCCAAAACCACAGGAGAACATTGAAGATCGGGTGTAAAAACCCAGGTGAAGAGAAGAGCAAAGAAGTGGCACAGGAGTAGTTGGATGTATATGATGAAAGAATGAGAGTTGTTTGTGATAAATGGCCAAGAGTAAGTCACACAGAATGGAACCAAGAAATGAACGATGGAGGTTCAATATAAGTATTTGAGGAAGGAGAAAGGCGGGAATCGATTTGGACTGTCAGAGACCTTGTAGATCGAAGGTGATTAGTAACTGCAGCAGGGGTAGAGAGTGTACAGGTGCCTTAATCGTGGTTGAAGCCTCGTAATTGTTATTCACCTTCAATCGTAAATCTAGGCGCTTACGTCATATTCAACTACGGGGGTTGAAAGCTTGATAACCTGCTTGCTAGTTGGAGGCCCACAGACAACAGGATTTGTTGGCTTCCATCATCCAATGGACATCGGTCATAAAGATGATCGGACGATAAAGATGATTGGACTTATAGTTCATAACAGTCATAAAGATGATTGGACTTATCACTCGTATCAGCTCCATGAGGCGATTAAATGTCTTGCAAGTTTTTGATGCGATATCATTACAGACCGTCGGATTAAATGGGTTTTGATCTATAGTGCAAAATCACCGAGAAGCTCTATTGATCAGAAAGGACATCAACCATTGGATTAAAAGTAAGATCAACGATGGGGTTGAGCGATAGGACTTGTGAAGAGTGGACCCGAGAAGGTTATAGGTGCGGTTTTATGTTATTTGTAGTCTGGTTTTGTTATCACATATCACATGCGAGAGGCAATGAAGTCATAGGTTGGTGTGATGCGAGATTATGACAGCCGTTGATCTGGTGGATGAAATCAACGGTGGAAAATGCAATCGCATGTCACAGATCAGAAGTTTTAGGTGCCAAGTTCTTAAGAGTCTTTGAATCCCGTGATAGCGATAAAGGAAAGCATTGGTAAATGCACAAAAGGTGAGGAAATGTGAAAAGGTAAGGTTTACGTATGTTTGTGGATTATTTCTATTATAAAGGAATTATTATACAAATAAAGTGATTAAAGGTTTTATGGGGTAATTCAAATATAACCAAGGTTAAAGTGTGGGATTGGTTATATATGTGGATATTTAAGGATTGATTGTTCCCTCCATATGTGAAGCAATTGGGTTCCTTTAATGCACTCTAAAATAATTTTTGAAATAAGTATGTAAGTGATGTTGCAGAGTGAAATGCACTAATAGTCAAGAAAAGAGGATGTGACTGATGCTTTAGGAATCATGGCAATAAAAGTAGAGTTGATAGATCATTTGCAAGAAGGGGAGAAGCTTAGGTTTACTTTTGGAATTAATTTTATCGAACTTATGGGAGAGTCTTTTAATTATATCTTACTCTTGGATGGATTGGGAAGTTGATGAATATGAGTCCGTAATATTTCATAATTTAAACTTGAATGAAACAATGGCGTCTTCTCCTCCGAAATTAAATGGAATCTATTCTTCTGAGAGTAGTTCTCTTTATTCACCTCCTACAAATTTTATTAAGTTAATTGTTTATGGAACGTCTAAACGGAATTTGGGACCTTCAAATTCAAGGGAATTTTGAGAAATGATAAGTCATATCCATTATGAATTTATGTGATTACTTGTGGTTTTCTATTGATAATCTTGCATAATTCTTGGCAGTGGAGAAAGGACTTCAAATTGCTAGAGAGAGGGATTTAGGTTGCTTCAAACTTGTAAGGACTCTTTATTAGTCACACAAGGTATTCAACGATTTTTATATGGAAAATCTCCCTCTACTGTTATACATAGTTGGAGACTAGAAGCGGTAGTTGTGAACATTAGCAAATTAATTGGTGAATTTGAGTGTATCATAGTGCAACATACGCATAAATCTGGGAATGGAGTGGAAGACTATTTAGCCAATAGGGAGTGTTTTGGAGTAGGTTTTGATTTGGATAGAATACAGCCTATGGTCAATTCAATAGAGAAAAGGAAAATATTAATTTCTTTGATGAATATGGATAAGTAATATTCTAGAAATGCGTCCTTTGATGGGGGTGAACACACTGGATCTAATATATTCCCATTGAAAGGGGTCAAATGGAGGACACTTGCTAAGTCATAGTTGATACATGGGGATTGGGATAGGGCCCAATTATTACCTATGTGACTTCATAAAGAGGAGGGGTTTGATCGAACTATTTGGAGGTTCATTTTTTTGAGTATGCATTATTTCCCCATGTGTCTAAATTATTAGCAGTGTCTTATAAACTATGGAATTGGTATATCCATCCAAGATTGTGGGTGATGTAAGCTCTAACTACTTTAATGGATGCCTTCTAGAGGGGATGAATGTTTGTATAACAAGTGTGCCATTATCTACACTTGTCCTGCATTTCCAAAGAAATGGGGTAACTGAATCAACACATTCAACCATGTAATATTGTTATAAACATGAACGTTTAATCACAAGGTGGTGAGAGTATGAAAAGACCTAGGAAGATGGTAAGGAGTGAAATGGTTTTTGCTTGTTTTATCCCCTCGACATGGTCATAAATTATAGTATGTTGTTGTGATCTATGCCCACCTAGTGGTCGACTAAGGAGTCACTGCCCCATATGAGGAATTGGTGGTTTATGGTCATATCTTTGTCACTAGGTTTTTGTCTTCCTTTGGAAGTTAATGTAATTCATATTATTCTTGTACAATACTACCTTTGGACCGATCTTTAAATTGGTCATTGTTTTGTCGTCCTCACTGCTCTAAGGGTTTGATTTTCCAAGTATATCATTTGACTTCCCTGTCCTAGTGTGTGGAGTCTAGTTTCTTGGGAATTTCTCTATTTAGTTTTAATATCTTGGAATATGCCTCAAGTTTAATAGTGGGGATGCAAGAAAAATGGTTTTATTTTTCATGTTCTTAGTTGTATCTTTTGTTGTCTGGTTTGTCTAGTTCCTTGTTAAAGTCTTAAGTTACTGGGTAGCCTTTCCATTGGGGTTTTGTTTTTAATACTCCAGGCGATTTTTGTTAAAGAGCATTAGGGCTCATGGATTGTATCCCAATAATCCTATGAAGCATTTATGGTGGTTCTGTATGTTGTAATCTTCAGTGGTTTTAGTCTTCAATTTTTGGTTTTCTTTCCCCAATTACTCTATGTAAGTCTAATTAGTGTTTATTGGCAACTTTGTGTCAAGTTGTTCAGGGTGTCTTATACGCCTATTTTTAGTCTTCCAATTTTTGTTTTCATTCCTCAATTACTTTGTGTAGGTAAAGTTACTATTTATTAGGAACTTTGTGTCAGTGTGTTTAGGTTGTCCTATATAAATGAAGCTACTATTATGTTACCATCGCAGAGGATGCTAAGTCAACTCGGGGGAGCTAGCAGTTCCACTTCGCAACGGCAGTGCTTGTTCAGATGGAATTTGACTACATCTTTGTTTGATTTAGTCCCTCCAGAAATTAGAAAGGAAATCAAGAATTTGGAGACAAGAAAGTACATTGACATGCCTTATTATCATATTCAAAAGTTGGTGTTCAAGATCTCAAGTGGATTTCAGATCCTTGGAAATTCAAGAGATGGAGATTATATTTTTTACACTCGATGAGGGATCATCGACAACTGGATACTCTTTTGGGTCTTGTTCTTAGAGACAAACAAGTTGAAAACTATAAAATCTTGGTGGGGCAAGAGGACATTAAGTGCCTCTTTAAGATTATTCATCTTTGTCTAGATGATATCCTATCTCAGCTGTAAAGAATTGAGAAGTATGTTGTATATGATTCTGATTCCGACGATTCTATCGACCCTCCAAAGATGATATCCTATCTCAGCTGCAAAGAATTGAGAAGTGTGTTGTATATGATTCTGATTCCGACAATTCTATCAACCCTCCTAATATCACTAATAGTCAACCAAATCCCAGTGCTCCACAACTTCACATTGACCCTAGTGTTACCGTCAATGGTCCACTGAATGCTATCTCTCCATAGTCAAACATATACCTTTATTTCTGATTAAAGAGCTTCCTTCGGACTTCACTTTGTTACCACTAAAGACGCGGCGAGAAGGTTTTTTTTTTGCTACAGTGTTCTTTAGTGTACACTATCTCTTGGTGTAAGGGCATCTTGAATGATACGAAAGATGGTTCAATTAAAGGCATCCATGGATATTAGCAAAAATCTTAGGAAATACTAAAGTCAGTTAGTTTTATTGTGTTTTTTGTTTGAGATTATGTTTGTGAAGTTTACGTATGGCTCTACTTGATCTCCTACCTTTACCAACAAACTCAGTAAAATTTAACATTTTTTTTTTTTCACCTTTAAAAATTTGGTTTGAGTTTATATTCCCACATTAATGTTTTTTAGCTGTTTATATACTTTTATTGTAAATCATCGTTTTCATATTAATAAAAAACATTTTTATGCCTACTTTAAAAAAACATAACACTTATCCTTTACCCAAAAATAACCCACACTAATATTGAGTATGCTTATGCCTGAAGTGAAGTTAAGTTGAAATTATTCCTTAAGTAAATATTGACGGCGTTGTTAAGTCAATATAGAGTACGATTATTGAAGTGAATTGAAGGTGAATTTATTCTTTAAAAGACATACAATTCTTTAAAATAAATATTGCCCGCGTTATTTATGGATGGGAAATTTGCTCTCATATTAAAAAATAAAATCAGTAATATTTGTGTATGAATTTTATTTTTAGGATGGAAATGAATTTAATACTATTAAAATTTATATAAAATTTCATCAAAATAGTATGGAAATTTCATAATTTCCTATCTAAACTAATATTAAACTATGCCAATATTAATCATTAATATCCCACGAAGAATGAGAACCCATTGCAGGCTGAAAGAAGTAAATAGGTCTCCCATGAAAAAAGAAAATCTACTGCAGGCCGGAAGAAGTAAATGAATTTCAGCGCATACCCAATGATAACCGTCTAACTCTGCTAAAAACACTGCCATAGAACCCGAACCGATCCGTCTCCGGCGTTTCCTAACAAACCTACATAGTTGAATATATACCTTCACGAGACAACATAATCAAATCATGTAAAGCCATTTCCACATAAATTAGTTTACCATTCAGCGTTTTCATTGATGTCTCTATTTTCAGCACTTATTGATGGCAAAAACTTATAGCTTTCTTTAATCATTCTATTTGAATTTATGTAGAGTTACTTTTCAATCGGACCTTAAATCTCACAGATTACAAACCCCCTTGGTAAAGACTATAACACAAAAGTACAGCGGTAGCAAAGACAGCAATGCCGACGTTGTTCGTATGGCGAACCCCGAAGTTGCAGAGCAGCGAGGAAGAGCAATTGCATAAGTGACAAGAACCAAAACCTTCACTTTGCCTATGAAAGCAGAAGGCTGTGAATGCTTAGAAGGTGAGAGTTACATATAGTACAGTTTTCTATACGGAGAATTTGTGAATTTCAACGATAAAAAGACTGTAATCTCAATTATCGATTCTAGGTGTGCGTTTGTTCTTGGTCATTCAAATTTAAACGCAGATCTACATTCTTGGACGATTATGGAGAGGCCATCCAAGACAGTTCAGAGTGTGATAAACATTTAGTTTGCATGTGGAAATATAAATATATATATATCTATATGGAAATTTGAAACATAAACAATGTATTAGATGGTACATCTTTCATATACGTTCGTGGAGAAATCATTGATGCATCTTCACCTCGTTTCTTTGACATAAAGATCTCTGTATTATTATATGGTTACAAATAAAATATTACTAAACTACACTGGGCAACCCTCTGCTGTCCGTCAAAAAATCTGAATCTCGATACGGATTCGGCGTCTGACTAACACAAGTGATCCGCATAGAAATAACATATATTTAAGTAGCTCTTTCCAGTTACCCATAGTATTGACTCTCAGATAGCGTCCTCTCCAATTCCCAACCCTGGTGGACTTCGTTGATGAAAACATCCGCAGCCTGGTTAATTGTTGAATTTGTAATTTCAACCGCGCGCGGGCAAAATATTTAATGCACCTAAAAACCACCCAGCAAAACCACCGAACCACGTGGAGGCATTTCGCAATGCTTGTGGTAAAAAGGGTTTTTTGTCAGAGGGCCTCCGAACAACCCAACCAGCTGCCACGCGTCCAGTGTACGAACCCGAAACCACTTTCCCCAGAAGCTAAAGGTCGTTTGTTTTGTCTGAGGTTGGTGAGCGAATTGCGTCCGATCAGGTCAACGGACAATCATTATCAACAACTTGCCCGAACTTTATTTTTACTTTTACGGCACGTTTTATTTAATGTTTTTAATGAAGGTGTCATTAACTTAGGTAAAAGTTTTTATGATTTCATACGGCGAGTTAATAGGAGTATGGGTAAGTCTTTTTTTTAATATATGTTTTAAAAAACGTTGACCCCAATTTTTGTTGTGTAAAAAAAACACACACGGGGATTGTAAGTGTATTATGTAATTGCACACGGGAGGTAGTGAACCTCTGTTAGCAGCAGCGAGAAGAAAAACCACACAGGTGGTAAAATGATAATGTAATAGAGTTCATTGTTGAATAGGATTGAAACACAGCAGGGTAAAATCATTTTGTTTTGGTAATGTAAGAAGAAAAAGAATGCACAGCAGTGCAGGAGGAGAAGGAGAAGTGAATGAAGAAAACCAGTGGGTTGTTTTGTTTCAAATTCATGAGTTGTTTCACACAGGTGAAAAGGTAAATGAGTAAAACTCTGTAATTTTGTTTTCACACAGCAGTGAATGTAAATGAAATATTTACACACAGTGGTGTAAAATTTCATAGGAGGCAGAGTAATTTCTTTTGTGAAAATGTTTTGGTGAATCCCTCTGAGTAAAAAGAGGATGAATATGTAAGTGTTTTTGTTCAATGAATGGAAATCTTTATGGTGGTGAAATACTTTGCTCTGTAATTTTTTTTTGAGGCTCCTCTGTACAAAAGATCCTGGTGTAAAGAAAACAGAGCATTGCCTCTGTGTTTTGTTTTTCTGGTTTTGGTATTTTCCCATTGCAAAAATACCCAACAGGAGCGACCATAGAATTGGTCTATATGTCAATTCCAAGGATTCAGACGGTCAATTTCAATGGCCCGCACTCTTGAATATCTTTATAATGTGGGGTAGCCGATGTTCATCATCAATATGGATTTTTTTCTTATATTTCACCACTTTTTATTTCTCCAGTAATTCTGATTTTTCAGCCATTAAGATAGAACAAAATTACATGTAGAGGAGTTATGCGTTATTGTTTTGAATGGGTATGAAGAACCTTTTTATCCAGCAAACTATGAGGTTATGCCTCAAAATCATATGTATTATTTTGTAGTGAACAAGAAGGATGATGCAGTAGTGTTGTTTCTCCTTCACCAAAATTCAGATGATAGTAACAACGAAGTCAACTGAAGGCAACATTTTGCACTGCTTTAAAATGACGAGATATGGAGTATAAGGGCAAGGTTATAACCATAGTCGTGTGAAGCTTTTGGTTTCAGTGTTAGTCTCGATTTATGGTTTGTTCACGCACATATGTGGTATAGAATAGAACTACTCCGGAGTTTTAATAAAGAAAGCTAATTTCCGTTTCCCTTTCCGTTGGCTCTTACATTATGATCACCACCTACTTAATAAAGAAAGGGAACGCCACATAAGTTCGGACTTGGTGACATCCCTTTGGAATTTGATTATAATATATAGTTTTGAATCCGATGGTTTTGGATACAGGTTTTGAACTTGTAAGCAAGGTTTTTATTATCTAATTACAAAGTCTTCGTTGTAGTGGTTCTGCATCAGACTTGGGGATCTTAGAACAAATTTTAATAGGTAGGTATACAAGAAGAATTCAAAGTACCAAACGTACCATGTTCTATGTTACTTAAATTTATTGTAAATTGGGTATTTTACGTGGCTTTTTTTTGTTGAGATCTATTCATTTGTATTTTCCCTAGTTTTTTTTATGGGGTATTGGAGATAACATATATTTAATTTTACTTCAATTAAATTAATGAGTGGAGTCATGCCTAGAAAGTTCATTCTCCACAAGTGCATGTATGAGTTCTACTAATCTTCATTTATATGAAATGAATTAACTAATAACTACATGGCTAGGAAGTAGCTAAGCCAATTTTTTCTTCTTTATACATGTCCATATCTTCTCCAATTCATTATTATCAATTTACATATAAAAATATATTATATTTTTCTTATAAACATTTTTTAATTCATAAACAGAAATAATTAATCTTCTTCCTCTGAATTTTCTTTCTTATTTCCCACCGTTAAACTTTATCCATTATTTTTTAGCTACACTCATAATATATAAACTTAAACTTTACGGTTTGGCCATATTTGACCATTCGAAAAAGAGAAAATAAGAAAGGGAAACAAAAATGAAATCAATAAATAATACAGCAGTTATCGTAAGCAACATAAGAAATGCAAAAAACCTCATCACTTAACAAAAATTAGTATAACATATAATATAATGAAATTAATTAAGACTTTTTGACGTTCATGTGGCTAGTTCCAAATCGAGACTTTTCTAAAGTTTTATCATTCTACTAATTAAATTAATTCAAAAGAAAAGGAAAAGCCTGACAAAAAAATCCCATTATGATGGAACGACTCTTATTTTACTAACAAATCACTTGGAAAGGGAATAAAAATCTTTTCCGCCGATTCTCATTATATTGTGACTTATGATTCCAAATACAATTCAACTCTTTTACCAAACCAATCGATCAATCGATCATAGAAAAATTTCAAAAGATTCGGGTCATAATTTTCTCACATTATAATTTGGACAATACAATCATTACACTCTTACTTTGATAAATGTGAAATCTAACTCTTTTCAAGATATAAGTTTCGTACTCAATTACAGTTTAGATAATACAATCTTTCGTACTCAATTACAGTTTAGATAATACAATCTTTACTCCATTAGGTTAATTTGAAACTCTTCTCAATTTTCCGCAACTAGGACTCCTGGAAAAATAACTGTCTAGAAGATATGATGGGCTCGTCGAAAAATAATACATATATAAATTATAAGATCTTTACCTAAGTCGTAAAATATAACGCTTGAACAGTTCATGCTATTGTTTTCAGTGCAGGTTCAACTTGTTTATTTCTAATTTTTTATGAAAATCGAAAGCATCAGAATAATCAGAACAACTGAAGCACACTAGCTGCTCTGGTCGTTAAACCCAGAAATCGGAAAGGATGGCTTAGTTTCTATGGATGAGGCAAATGACTTTATATTTTTTTGAGATACATCCATCTGCTTTTATTGCTGTACAGCCGCATAGGCTTCAAGAGCGTTCTCCAACTCACCTTTTATTGCTATTTTAAAGGATGTGTACTCTGAATAATGGAAAGCTCTATAACGTCGCGGATGCTCGTTGTCCACCAGTTCAGGTGGCGCTTCTATCTCAATTTCATCTGGTAACAATCTGAAGAAAGTCAGGGAAAGACGAGATTGTCGTCCTTTAACAATCACACGGTGTTTTGCACTGTGAATTCTTTTGTTACTCCATGCCTGCATGCATATGCACAAATCATCTGATTAACATTCTTGGCAAAGAAAAATAAAAATAAAAAAACAGTGTTGGTTAGGTGTTTGAGGTATTCACTTGGATTACAAGGATTAACGGCAATAATGCATGCACAAATCATCTGATTAACATTCTTGGCAAACAAATAAAAATAAAAAAACATAGTGCTGATTAGGTGTTTGAGGTATTCACTTGGATTACCGAGGCTAATGGCAATAAGTATTTTAAGGTACTTATATAAAGTTGCCACACTTTAAGCAGGATCAGACCTAAATATCTCATGGATATGATACTTGGTAAAGATAGATTTGCAACAGACAACATAATATTTATAAAAACCAGATATCTCACCAGAAAAGAGATGTAGCATAATATAACCTGCATGTATCTTGTTGTACATCGTATCCTCATTGCAATATAAGGATTAGATGACATCTTGTAGCATAGAAGAGATACATTTATTTTGAGATTTAAAATATTTATCGTAACATTTTATTATGTTATTATATTGAAATATTTTTTTAAT
>APFE030546976.1:0-11639 GCA_000404065.3 Pinus taeda
GAACAAGACAAGTGCTCGATCTTTTTGTGTAATAATCCCTCAGGTCCAAAAAGATTAAAATCTAGAGGAGGGATAGCACTTCCGATGCCTTTAACGAGCCAGAGAGGCCAATCTCTCGACAATCTTTTCATATTTAACGAGTCAGGGGAAAAGAGCTTAAAGAAGACTCGTTTTCGAGGAACGAGTGATGGTTTCGGGTAGCGTCTGATTCCAGGTAAGATTTGGAATTTTCCAATCACGGCAGTGTCACAAGGATGGCTAACAGAATCACTCTTCGTAGATGTTCCTTGAAGGGGTAAAAATCATATGGGGTTGAATGATCGGCTAAAACAGAGTGGAGGTGATGGCGAGAACATGACCAAGGCTCAAAAGCTGGTGATACGGCATTCACAATGGTTATTTACCGGTTCATTTTTTAATGAGCTTAAATGCTGGGGGAAACATTTGCTCATGACTTATGTTTATTTTTTAACGAGCTTGAACTCTGCGATAAAATTGCTCACGATGATGGTCATTGAGTGTTTGATTTACCCTTAACATTTCGTTCTTTCAAAGATTGTACTACCTATTCATTTGCTTCATCAAACCGATTAGAAATGAAAACATATGCTTGATAAATGAGTTAAAAACACTAATATTTTACTTGAATTATGTGCATAGTAAATTAAAAGTGACTTTTACCTCTCATTTTACCATTTCATTTGAATTTGGTTTGTTGGAGCTCTAGAGGTGCTTTTCCCCCCTGATTTTCACCAGCAGATTCCGAGAGATTCTGTGGACGATTCTCGATGCCGTTTGGACCAGGTAAGAGCTAAACTTGTGCTCTTTCATTACATGCCTTTCATTTTGGATTTTGAGCTTATTTCCTTGTCTTGCTGAGCTCTTGGGGTTTGAAGAACTCGCCCTAGGACCATCGCACCCTTCCTTAGTCGAAAGGTGTGATGCATACTGATCTCTCCACTGACTAGTCAGTATGCATCGCTCCTAGTACACTTGCTCGGGTGTGATGGATGCAAAGAGGAAAGTTTTTGCACAGTTTCCTCATGCATTTTTGCCTTTTTTTACCAAATGAAGATCCTGACTCTTCCCTTTTTTGTTTTTCAGAGGTTCATTTTAGCAAAATGGTTGTTACATGGCGAGAACGCGAGCATGAAAAAGAGGGTGATGTTTCTTTACATGATCCGGGCACAATAGTTGCATTACGGAATTGTGGCCTACTGAAGCTTTTTCGTATCTCTAGCATGAGGCAACAAATCAGTTTGTTGCAATATTTCCTCAATGCCTGGGATCATATCAACTAGGTATTCCAGATTAGGGGCAAATCGATCCCCTTGACAGTAATGGAGATCTATTTTCTGATCGGTTTATCGAGGCATTGTGCCCCTCTCTCATTATTAGGCTCCGCCCGTGGGGGTGAGTCCGTGAGGGAGTACATTCGCTGGCATTGCAGAGAGGGATCTCAGCTGAGTACAGACGGCAAGATCAATATCCGAGATGTCACTGATCGGCCCTTGTGGACCATTCTATTTACTTTTGCTAGACTGGCTGGTATTTTTTCTCTTCATATAGCCAACAAATCTTACATGCAGTATGCTTTGGAATGCCTTGAACCGAAGGTGTTCAATTGGTGTGATGCAATACTTTCTGTGATGAAAGAGAAATTGACCAAGGTGAAGAGCGGTAGATCCAAGAACTTTGGTTATGGTTCTATTTTGGCCGCTTTCGCCTTGGAGAGAATCCCACTGATGCAGCCACACTAAATTTCACTAGGCCTACCACCACCGACTGAACCACAGATGCAGAGATGGGTCAATCTCATGTCTCGGCACGCTGGTCAGCCCCAGATTTCTTTTTCTGAGACCTTCTTCAAGTGTTTTGACCGCCAGGAGATGGTTTATGCTAGGTTCCCATATGATGGTATGGATTTCCGAGGTGATCCGAATTTGGTGTTGCCGGTTAGTGAGTAGTGGGGTGCCATGGGTAATTTCTCTTAACCATATCTCTGTTCATTGTTATTTATAATGTTCTTATATTCTTATGATCAATACTAATCAAAACTCATGTTCTCATGAAGATGTTGGCCCAGTTCAACCAGCAGTACGCCACAGAGACCCAGTGGCCGCTCCAACAAGAGAGGCTGTTGGGAGGGCCATCCTTCACGACCTTGATGTGGTCGAGACTCTTTCAGCACTATAGTACCAGATCAAGGGCCTTACCCTTGGTATCCTGGATGTGAGGACCGATGAGCTACCTTTGCAGTTGCAGCGATATACTACTGTGGTGCCGAGTCGATGGACTAGGCTCTTACGCATGATTGCACAGGCGGTGACTTGTTATCACCGGCATCATTAGGCTAGGGTGCCCCCTAGCATTTTTGAGTTTTGGGTCATTTGACCAATTTTGTCTTGGTTACAGAAAATTATATACAGACTATAAACAGCTATGAAATATATTTTTGATTTTTGGAGCTTTATTTTGGTTCAGTTACATAATCCTACTGCATATATTGATGTGATGCTTCTTTTTATAAATGTCGCAAATGTCTATCTAACACATAATTTTCCAATGAGTCTGTTGACGTGTTTAAGTTTCTAGAGATATGTTGATATTGGATGAAATCAAACTGTCTTTCCAAAATTTTGACCCTTAGGAACATGCGATAGATAGCTGGATTTTGTACAACATAGATGCCGGTGAGTTGTAGAATGACGAGTTGTGAGTCTAGCCTGACGATAAGTCGACATATGCCATGTGTGATGGCATCGGAAAGGAGTTCTATCAATGTTCTATATTCAGCGATATTGTTCGTAGACTGACCAATACACACTCCTCTGAAACTTACTAACTCCCCACTCGGATTGAAAATGGCCCATGCCGCAGAAGACAGGTTCCACGAACTACGACTTGCTATGTTGGCATATCCAACGAATGATTCTAGTAGGTTTGACATCTACAACAAACGCAAAAAGTGGATTACTTAACCAAATTGAAAGCTCTTAGTGAAAACAAAAATGTAACAAAAGCACGAGGATTACTATGCGAAATCAAGCATAGTAACGCTTGAGGTACAACCCGTTGTGAGGTTGCGCCAGTGGAATCCCATCATATTCCATCAACTCGTAAGCTCATTTTTCTAATACTCATTTAACAATATAGGGACCCATCCATAATGATTTGAATTTCCCTGCTCCCAATTTATCAGATTCCTGGTCGTAAAGTAAGACTAGGTCACCTTCTGAGAAGATGCGAGGTTTGACATTCTTGTCGAACTGTGCTTTGACTCGCTTCTTATGAGCTTCGTTAGTCGAAGCTTCATCATGATGGGTTTCATCCAAATGGATTAGTTCCAAGAAACAAGCCTCTTCTTTTGAGGTTCCAGGGAGAAGGTCAACTGTGAGTTTGAGGGACGAGATTTCACATTGAACCGGTAAGATTGCTTCCAGATTGTACACTAATTGAAAAGGTGTGAATCTCAACTGTGAGTTTGAGGGACGAGATTTCACATTGAACCAGTAAGATTGCTTCCAGATCGTACACTAATTGAAAAGGTGTGAATCCAGTTGCATTTCTTACCGATGTCCGGTATTGCCACAAGGTCGAGTACAGGATTAGGTGCCAATCCCGTTTGTGGACTCTGATTATCCTTTGCAGCATGCACTTTAGGACTTTGTTGATTGCTTCAACTTGTCCATTAGCTTGCAGATAGTATGGAGTAGAGATGTCGTCGGATAGTCCTAATTTGGAAGCCAACTCAACCATCATGTGATTGCGAAAATGCGATCCATGATTTGTGACTATGGCCTGTGGAACGCCGAATCTGGAGACTACGTGATTGAAAAAGAAAAGGGCAGCCGTTTCGCTGTTGTTGTTTAATGTAGGCATCTCCTTGGCCCATTTGGTAAAATAGTCCACCATGACTATTATGTACCCATGCCCCCCGGTTGAGGTGGGGTTACATCTCATGAAATCTATGCCCCATTTGGTGAATGGCCCAACAGCTACTACTAGTTGCAGCGGTGTGGGTGGTATTCTGGTTTTTCTATCGAAAATTTGGCAAGCATGACAACCTCTAACTGCGGTTATCCAATCTTTGAACATTGTTGACCAGAGTATCCTGCTCGTAAAAAATTTTGCGTCGTAGCGTAACCGGATTGATGCCCCCCACACGCGCCTGAATGGCAGTCATTCAGGACTTTTTTGGCCTCCTCAAGGGTGAGGCACCTCCACAAAACTGTATCGATACCACAACGATAAAGAGTATCACTGACGATCACGTAGTATTTTTCTTGTTATCGAATACGTCGTTGTTCGGAGCGTGAAGTATTAGACTTGTATGTTTGTGTCTGGAGATAAATGATTATATCTTCGTACCACAAATCACTTGAAGATATCAGAAACAGATTTTCATCCACGATTGCTTCTTCGGATGTTGCATCGTTGGATGACGATTGGAGATCGCATAGTAACTCCGTGAATACCAGGGCTTTCTTTGATTTGGATTTTTTGAATTCCAAATCAAACTCTTGTAGAATTGCTATCCATTTTGAATATTTCCCCCCCAGCAACTGTCGCGACAATATGTACATCATGGGGTTGCAATCTGATAAAATGGTAGTTTTCCTAAAGAGGACGTAGTGTCGAAATCTCTATATCGCTTGAACAGTCGCGAGGGCGAGCTTGAGTATTTCATTTTTGTATCATTTAAGTTGTCTTAAATGATATATAGGATGTTCAATTCCATTGTCTTATTGAACTAAAACCATTGCTATGGTCGTAACTGCTGCAGCCAGATACAGGTTAAAGTCTTTTTGATAATCAAGAGCATACACTAATGACACTTGTATTAGAGATTTCTTTAAAGCATCAAAGGAGGCTTGCACGACCTAGTCCCAAACGAAGGGTACTTCCTTTTTTAATAAACGAGTATAACCTTTAGCTAGTTCGGCGTAATTTGGAATGAACCTTCTGAGGAAATTTTCTTTCCCTTGGAGTTTCTGAATCTGAAGCAAGTTTGAAGGTGGAGGAAAATCGATCATAGCCTGAACCTTGCAAGGGTCGAGATGAATCCCATCCTTTGAGACGACAAAGCCAAGTAAACAACCAGAACTGACACAAAACACACATTTGTGCGGATTGAGTCTTATCTTGTAGTGTCGGCAACGTAGAAATATTGCTCTCAAATGGCGCAAATGATCGGTCCGCTTTCGCGAATGAGCTGGGAGATCATCGAGGTAAGGTTGAACGATGTTTTTGATGTCATTGAAAGCATAGTTCATTTCTCTCTGAAAAGTTTCCCCTGCATTCTTCAAACCAAAGGGTAGCTTGCGATATGCGAATGTGCCCCACGAACAAATGAATGAAGTCTTTGACTGGTCCTGTGGGCGGATATTTATTTGATTGTACCTAGAAAATCCATCCATAAATGAAAATATTTCGCATTCGGCGCATTCATCAATTATCTGGTCGATAAAGGGTGTAGGGTAGTTATCCTTCGGACAAGTTTGATTTACATCCCTGTAATCGACGCACACTCTAATCGTTCCTTTTTTTTTCATCACAGGAACAATATTCGATACCCAATCGGTTAGAGGAAAGGGGTAAATGAAACTAGCATGGAGGAGTTTTTCAACTTCCGCCTTGATGGCAATGGATTTCTTGGTGTGCACCTACCTTAGCCGCTGTCGTACTGGTTTGACATCTGGATACATCTTAATTTCGTGTTCAACTATGCTCGACTCGATACCTAGCATTTCATCATATGACCAAGCAAAGACATCTCTAAACTCGCGAAAGAGAGTGCTATATATTTCCAGTTCGGAAGAAGAACAAGATTTGCCAACATGAATGTTCTCTATAACATCTGTTTTGGTCGAGATATTTATGGCAATGGTCTCTTCAATATTGGATAGGTTTCTCTTGGAATCCACTGTGTTTACAGTATTCGTCAGAAAGTAAAATACTGAAGGATGGTGTAGGTTGCCGGAATTATCTTCTTTCCAAGTCAGAAGATGGGAACGATGGTGGTAATCTTCCCATGATGCCCCATCAATCATCATTGATTGAATGATTCCTTTGTCTGTAAAGTGTACTAGCGACCAAGGATTTGAAGGGGTGCCATATTCCTTAGACCTATCTATCCAAACGCTTGACGAGCGTTGATGCTAGTTTTCCTCCCATGTTGAGAACATTGATTGCTATAATATTTCCAGCGGGGTTAGAGGCAAAACCTGCGAATGATCCATTTTAACATCGTTTTCTGACATCCTTTGAATGGAAGATATCATATTGCAGGTTCCTACATTAGCCACTTCAGCCAAATTCGTAGGAGGCGGTAGGGTAAAATTTCCCATTAACATAGGGTCTTTTAGTAGGCCTACTCCAATATTATGAAGCATGCTAGGGCTTCCATGGATTATCGGAATGCTTCCCATAACTTGCGAACTGTTGGGGAGAAAATTTTGTTGGTCGATGATTGTAATTCCTCCTTGGGAAGGAAATGCAATTTTCCTAAAGTAGGCCGAGACAACATCTGCCATGGCATATATCCAGGGTCTTCCCAGTAGGATGTTGTAATCAAGATTCCCGTCGATGACTTCAACATCGATTTCTACTGTTTTTCCCCCCAGTTCGACTTGCAAGTTACTTAGTATCCCATACGGGGTGTATGTTCATCCATCAAATCCTTCGATTCGTTGATGATCCGACAAAGACGGAGACACAGAGTTTCAACACTCATCGACATGATCATTGAAGCCCCTCATCAATAAATGTTCTATGAACAGTTTTGATGGGGCTTCACTTGAATGAGGAAATCTAGTTGAGCTGGTAACTGAGGGTCGTATCCTTTATGATTAAAAGATACAAGATTGGAATCCATTGGGTCAATCCCACCTATTGCTGATAATAAATCATGTTTTTGGGAGGGGCAATTTTGCAGTACCTCAAGAGTCAACATCGTGGATGGCAATTGAGCTAAATCCTCCATTAAATTATAGTCCTGTGCTGCTCGGGCATGAGGATTAAACGTCGATTTGTGTACTACTCCATTTTATGGTTTTATTGTTAATTCAGGAATGATGGGTGGCACGACTTCCGTTGAAGTCGTTGTTGAACTACTAGGTTGATCATTATCCTTGTTGTTCAACATCTGTGGATTCCCGTAATCTTTACTCCTTGTCGTTATTAGAGCATCATTCAGTTGCTTCGAGACTGACAACATTAGCACTTGGGATGGGGAAGCATTTTCACTAGCAACCAGATTTGTTCCTGGGTTTGGAAACAGATCCATCAGTACAACCGAGGTTTTTGAACTTTTGAAGAATTTTCTAAGTTCTTCTTTATATGGACACTCTCTGGTCCAGTGATCCTCGTCACATATACTGCATGGATTTTTGGTTTCACATTCCCAGAAGGGTTTGCAGAAGATTTTCTAGGAGACGAGTCTCCCTGGTTTTTCTTCTTCCCATGTTTTTTCTTCTTGCCTCCTATCTGCTTGGTTTCTTTGCCTTTATCTGTTGACACGACATTTACTTATGAGGCTAGAAGTTCCTCATTTGCATCTTGACTCGAAACAGTGTGGGCCTTTTTCGATGTGGCCTTTGTGGTTTTAGTGCTTGTTGTACCTATCACACCATCGCTGGCATGAGAGTCTTTGTTTGATTTAGGAGGTGGAGGAACAGAAAATTCTGGTCTAGGAGCGTCAGGGATTTTATCGTAGAGCGTGCTAGACTGAGTATAGATCAAGTCCAGATATTGTGCATGAGCAATAACTTGCTCTTTAGCGATGACTCCTCCCTTTGCCACATATTCTGTAATAGCGGGTAACAGCGACTTAATAAACCATTCAGCCAATAGCTGACTAGGAACATATGTTTTTACCATTCTACGACGACGTCGCCACTCATGAATGTGATCGGATATGTGAGTGGTTGTCATTTGTTTGCAATTGGTAAGAAGCTCAGTTTCTGTTTCGTACCTGATAGGTAACTAAAAATGGGTTAAAAAGGTTGTGGCTAGGGTACTGAAGTTATCAAAAGAAGCTCTAGGTAGTTCGATATACCACTTTGCTACCAGACCAGTTAACGTGTGCTGAAAGAGGCGAAGCCGAATCGAATCATCATTGAGAGTGTTTGATGAACACCATAGATGAAAGTCATCACATGATTCGATGGGTCTTTGCCCGGATTTCCATTAAATTTAGGAATATCCGACGGAAGTTTACGCAGAATCGCCGGCCACCAAGGGGCGTAAGCAATTGGATCATTTGTTAGTCGACTTAGATCCGGCAACTCTAAAGTTTCCACGAAAGGCAACTGTTGATTCAGGATTGGTTGAGCATACCCAGGATAAGATGGAATCGTTTGAGCAGATGGTCTTTGCATACTAGCATAATGAATTTGATGTTGGTAACTTTGATAAGGTTGATGGGCATAACCATTATGATATGGTTGATACGGCTGCCCATTACTTGCAAAGACTTGTTGCTCATATCCCTAGTAAGCCTGCTGGAATTGCGGTTGTTGGTATTGCACCAGCCATGGTTGTGAAGCCATGGACTATTGTCTAGTACTAACTGTTTGACCAAGATGGGGATTGGTGTTCCTCATTTGAACCTGTGCCATTCCACTAGTGGGTGACTGTGGTTGTGTCGGAGGTACAAGAGATTGTTGTATTGCAACCTGTGAAATTTGAGGTTGGCATACAACTAGTGATGCTTGTACTTGCGATACTGCCACAATAGCTGGCGTAGTGGGGATGTTTGTCATAGGCAAACTTTGTTGTATTGAGCATACAACTCTTGGTTGTTGAGACATGATTGGTACCCAACTGCTGGTTGTGATGCTAGCATAACCCAAATTTTGTTGCAAACTCATGCATAGTTGTCCTTCTGAGGAAGACAATGAAAGGGCATATGGCCCTCCATACGACGGTAATCTCAAAGGAATAATTTGCCTTTGGGGACCAGTTTTCCCAAATTGACCTTGTGACGGATCAATTTGTCGAGACTCAACGTGAAAGATTCCAGATATAATTCCGAACGAATAAACAAGAATAGTCCATACTGTCGAAATAGTCCCTGGATGGACTCCATCCAGCGACTGAAAGCTGGTTGGGACAGATGGCACACTGGTGAACATTGTCGGAATAGCAGAAGGAGCTTCCGTTGTCGCTGTATCGAGTTACACAGTCCTTGATGTTGACGGTTGTTCAGACATATTAAGCCTATCCAAGAGACTCCTCAGCAATTCTTCAGAACTTCCGAGGGTGGGTGAATATTCTCTGATGAAGAAGGATATAGGGCGATCCCAGCTCCAAGTTGCGTTGGAGTGCTAGATGGAGGATCTTTCACAATCTCTTCTATGGCAATCAATCCAAGAGGAAGAGGCAGACTGTCAGGTCTGTAAAATATTTCTGGTGCTGAAGAAGATGTAAGTTCTGGAGTAGCAGACGGTTGGGGAGTAACACCTTCCGAATCAGCTATAGACGGAGCTGGTTCAGGAATAGAAGTGTTAACCGTCACACTAGGATCAGTCGTAATGTCCTTTTGCTATTGCGGAATTTCTTCTGTAGATGCAAGGATTCCAGAAATGTTCGGAGTAACCGGAGTCTCTAAGGATGTTGGAGTTCTTTCTCTAACTAACCTAGGGGACTTCGATCCAGTTAAACGAGTTCACTTCGTCCGGAACGGTTTTTCTTCCAGATTCAACGATGGTTGACTCGCGAGTCTCTGCGAATGACGGGGTTTTGATTGACTTTCTTCCACGATTGCGGATTACTTGATAAACTCAAAATAAAAAGGGAAAAATGTTTTTCAAATTAAATGAATTTTAGACGCTTTGACACAACTTTTTTTTTCAATTTTAAAGAGTCGAGAGAAAACAAAAGATGACTCTAGTCGCCTTTGATTTTTATTGAGCTTGAAGTGACAAGTGGTCAGAGGAAATTTTCCTTTAAGGAGTCTGAAAAGGAGAAAAATGGACTTCTCTCGAGATCTAGGCAGAGAGGATTACCAAACCAATCGCAAAACTACAAAATACTTTTTACGGTATGGCAGTGAATCTTCCCAAATGTTGTGTTCAGTGCATTGCGATCGATAGGGCGGTAGACACGGCTTCCTAAGGATAAAGGATGAAGCCTATTTTGGTCTCCCATTATATACTCGACGGTGTGTGGGAGCACAAGTCCGTACTGGCACTTGTCGTCTCAGAGTGGAGGAATCACCCAACCAACACTGAAAGCAACAGTTACCAAGTTTTACGACGCCGGAATACGTCTCTAGTCTAGACCTCTAGATGTTGTGCGTTAAGTTCCAAAGCGTTGTTAGATTCATTGAATTTATTTTAAGTTGATCTTGCTTAACAGTTTTCCTTTTAAGTTCACCACGTGATGTATATATAATTCCTAAAATGCATTTTAAGATGATAAACAAACGTTTGATCTTCTTTCAGCAATGAAAATCCTGGCTACTAAAGGGAAGAAAGTCAAGAATATTTTCTTCATAGAGCACAGAGCACACACTATATTCACAGTCCTAAATCAAGCCAAGAAATCAAAATGCAAATGCACATGCATGTATTTGTTTTCAGCCTTCTTAATGTGTGAATGACGTTAAGAAAGCTATGTGAAAAACTGAATTACTTTTAAAGCGACGGTACTCAACAAAATTCTTTTTCAAAACAAAGTGAAAGCAAGAGAGACACTTTGCGATTTTGAAATGGAAATTGCTTTTCGACACTTTAAAACTACTAATTCAAATCCTATGCAACAGTAGTTGTATAATCGACTATCCAGAACAATGGGATTGCTTTCTAAAACTGAAAACGACAACTATGACACTTTCAGATCTAGAGACAACAATTCGACTATGCTACCTTTTGCGAAAGAGAACTAAAAACGATGCACAATACATAAAAACATTTATAGGTCTTTTCACTAAGGAGGCGGAATAATGCAAGAGAAGAGGGTTTTCACAGAAATAAACTGACTACAAATGGAAAAACTCTTGAATAACATTGAAAACAGTTAGAAAAATCCACAATCGGAGGGTAAAGTTAACCCTCCCTGACCATCACACCTGTTACACAGTGAACTTAGTATGCAGCGCACCTACTGCACTCGGGAAGTGCGATGCATACAGACTACCTTGAAGGCAGGGTGTGATGGTGGCAGTGCGAGACTTTGAACAGGATTTCACTCATAGTTTGCAGTCTAGTTCAGGTGTTTAGGCCGAATAAGTAAAAATCAGTGAACGTAAAACACAGGGGTGATCTAAGAGGTTACTAGAGCCACCACTTAGGGAAATTAGATTGCTTGTAGATCTATTGTTTAATTCATAAACAAAACATGGAGATAGACTGAAGCAGCATTGATCTACTTTGCATTTGTATGACAAATGTAGTTCGAAGGCTAGCTGGCTTGACTTCAGGCTCTGTCTATAAGTTTATAAAAGAAACAAGGATAGATAGGCTAACAGGTAATCTAGTCGCTCCCCAGTGGAGTCACCATTTTGTTATCCAGGAATAGTGTCCACTCGGATGCTTCTATTCCCACTAAGATCGGTGGCTATCTTAGAAACAAACAATCAAAGTCTACTGTTGTTTCCTTTTATGAAAATAGACAAGAGGAGGACCAAGAAGACC